>VZSR01003806.1:2267290-2284041 GCA_013398615.1 Brachypodius melanocephalos | reverse complement strand
CTACTTAAAAGTAAAGTGAAGGACTGTATCAGATGTGCTTTCTCTGTTCAGCTAGAGGTCACCGACCGTGACAATGTTTAAATTCCACTGCACTGTTTTCTCTAGAGGTTTGTAATTAGACCTTTGAAAGAAGCAGTGCCTTTTTATTACTAGTGATCCAGAAATAGATTCAGTAGCAGAAAAATATGCAGTAGAATATCATTACATCTTCATGTAAATTAACATTAAAATGTTCTGATTCATATCTATGCAGGCTTTTGTCAATCAACAATATTAATGTATTTTTGAGGAGAAGACAGGGTAGAATATTTCAGGGAGCAATGAAAGCATTACTGCTTATTTAAGGCACATGGTTTTGGAAAACTAATCTTTTCTTCTCTGCTTGTTTATAGACAACCATTTTTATAAGATTTTGTATTTGTTATTTTCAGATAAATATTAAGAAAGGGTCATAACATTGCTATTTTTAAATTAAACTGGGCATTTCAAAGCATTTATGTCAGGAATATCTTTAAAAAATAACAGATGATAATTTATTTTAATATTGCCTGGGAATTTCTTTCAATACATTCATCTACATACAAGTGCTAGTTCCATTTGCCAGTTTCTCAACTAGTCCATCTTTCAGCCTTTTTCAAAGATCTGATAATAGTGGATGATCCCTCTTCAACCATAGTTCTGAAATATTTTCTTCTCTTTTTAATGTCTTCTTCTAAGAATTCTTCAAAGAAAATTGATAGCTAATGAAAACAAACCCAGGAAAAGAGGGGTCAGTTGATAAAAAATGACCATTTAGTCATTTAAAAAGAAGTTAAGTCAATAGGTATGTACACTTTCAGCACTGTGCAGCTGTCAGGCTTGAGGAATATAAATGGAGCAAAGTTAAGGGCATCTCTCCTTTATATGGTATTTATAGATTGACTCATGAGATTACAAGCTGAGTCAGGGACATAGTGGGGGTGAAGAGCACTGATTTTAGAAGACTGAAAAGTAAAATCAAACACAAGACCAAGAAAACATGTACGTTTGTGTGTATATATGTGACTGTATATTTGCAAATGAAGTGAAACAAGGAACTTCCCTGATGGAAAGGCTGTGGAACCACTAGGTGTCCTTCTTGTTCTGTGTTTTCTGTTGGCCTTCTGTCAAACAACTAGTCAATAGGGAGTTTCTAAAAAATTTAAGTTTTTATCCCCCTAACATTTTATGTCTGGTAGTTTTATTATGTGCACTACTGTCCACTAGGGATTATACTGCAATACACATTTTCTTTCAGCCCACAGATTATTATTGTTCTAGTCAAAAGTCATCACCTTACTTAGCATTGATACTTTCATGAGTTCTCTAAAAAAAAAAAAATGCTGTAATAAACAGTGATTGGCCTGTCTGTGAGTGTCATTATCTGTGTATGAAATGTTAAGTGCCACTGTCTTTAACAGTTATTTTTAAAAAGTTCATTATATACTTCCAAATAGTGTTTGGGTAATTCGATAAAAGTAATCACTAATTCAAGATGCTGAGTCAGAATTTCTACGTGTTATTTCCTAAGTAAATAGTTCAAGTTTTTTTAGACATTTTAGCATATGATACCATAATATTTAAACCTTTATCAAGTTATTTTAAACCCAAGGGTTTGTCCCTTAATTTTCTTTAACTTTAGGGTTTTCTATTGAGCCTATTTTAAGCCAGTGTCTAGGCATCTGTTTTTCCATTAGTTTCAATTTTCAATTAGTTTCAAACCTTGTTGGTTTTCATCTGAGGTTCATCAGCATTTAAGCAGGACAGAATGGCTGTCATGGAATTAGACAAATATGACATTGCAAGCACAACAAACATATCCTGGTATTAGATGAAAGCTGAATACTGTTTAGGGTGGCTTCCCTCCCTGTATATCCAAGCACAGCTGATAAAAAGACTTAAGATAACTTTTAGACCTTCAGAAGTTTTTGGGAGTTTAAAAATTTATTTTTGACACATCAATGATTTCATTTCTAACAGAAATCACATCAGTATTTTAACCAAGTGAAACAATCTGCTTGCATATGTTCTGTTTACAGACTGTCATGATGTCCTTTAAGGTTTAAATAACCTACTTGATATTCTTAACTAATGGCATAAACATGCATTTGATAACATCCGTGCACTTTAGTTCAATAGTTCCCTTATTTTTAGGGAGCTTTAGATGCATGAATGGTAAGTTACTATAGGTATTTATACTGCCAAGTGTTTTTCTATGTATTCCGAGCTCTTTGCTACTTCAGAAAAGAATTGCTGTTAGCCCTGGAATATCGGGGGTGGGCAGGTTGGCAGGGAGCAGAGAAAGGTAGAGAGTAAGCAAAACTCAAAACCTGCTTCTTCAAAGTTAATTCATTTAGATCTACTGTCTGTTTTTCAAAACTGCAGTGAAATAAAGCTAGTTGGAAAGCAAAATGCTGAATCATACCATATGAAGGTATCAGGTAAATTGGACTGCAATTCTGTTGGTTTACTGGAAATAACTACCACAGAAAGAAATTAAGTTTTGTTTGTTGTTATTAGGAAAACGAAGATTGTTATTAGAATAAGCACAAATAGAACAAGTTGTACACTAAGACTGACCAATCTTATCAGGTATAAAGCACTTCATTAGAAGACTGAAGGGAATTCAAATTGTGGTCACTTAGCCTCATCTATTCTCTCTTATAAATATACTTTTAGTAATCTTTTAAAATTGAAATCTACACAACTCCACAAGAAAACAAACCTTTTCATATTCTAAGTGAACTTTGACATGGATTTTAAGGTGTTATTTTTAAATGTGTTTAAAAAAGGAGTCCAGAATTGACCTTAGGTCTCTCTTTGTGAACAGCTCCCTGGTCTCGAGATTTCTTCATGAATAACACTGCTCCACTTAGAGAACTGTTTATGGGTTTCCATTTTGTGAGTGTATTCTTAAACACATGGTGTATGACAGACGTAAAAGATACAATTTTCATTATTTGCTATCTTTGCTTAACAACAGAGACACTATTCCAAAACAAGTATCTGAAAACTGAAACACACATGCTATTTAATTGTGCCACACATGTATGGAAGCTTGACACAGACCATACATCTGTGATGGTGTCTTATTCATATGTCTTCTTGCTTGGATCATCTTTGTAATTTGCCTCCAGGGCACCCACATTAAGGAAAGGCTTTCTGTGGGAGGTGTACACATCAAAAATCTGGGTGGGCTAATGCTTGATGCAGATGTTTCTGTAGCTGCAACTCTGTGTCTGTCATATGTTCTGACACAAGGTACACTAATGTTTATGTTTACCCCACTAAGTTTAGAGAAGATTTTATTCAGTCACGTTGATGCAATTTGCTTCCAAGAAAACAGTGCGTGGCAAAGGGAGTGCCATGTTTTTGCCTGTTTCTCTTGCCATAAAGCTGCAGTATTTTAAGTTGGAGTGTGAGGTGAATGAATTAATCTGCCTGCTTTTTGTACATATGAGGTGTCCTGATTCTATAGACCTCTATGTTCTCTTAATGTGGATGAGCAACCTTCAATACAGACCTCTAAGTGGTAAAACCTGAGTTAATTACATGCTCATTAACTAATAAAACAGAGTCACTGTAAGATAATTTCTTACACAATTAGTCAAAGGAAGCAGAAATTCAGATATCACCTCATGTCTGACCTGGTGGAGAAAAGTTACATCAACTACTGAAGTGCTTGTATCATTGTGAGATTTTTATGTGATGGCTAGGGTAAAGTTTTTGGTTTGTAGTGATGTATTTGAAGGTATGCTGTCAGCTCATATTTGCTCTTTAAAGACACAAATATCCAGAAGCTTTTTCCAATGAGTACTTATCTGTATAAACCACATTCATCTCTGTGATACTTGACATTTTCTCAGCATTAAATAATTAAAATTTTGTGCCACATTTAGTCTAGTTAAGCAGAGCATACCATGGACAGCTGTTTGACTGAATTGTCAGCTTCATAGTGTCCAAGAGAGTTATCTACAACTTGCAAACAAGTGGAAGGTTTTGAACTTTCTATTTCTGTAACAAATTTACTTTTGGGTCTCAAAGGAGTTAAATTAAAGTAACTTTCAGTAAGATAAAAACCTACTGTCTTTCTTAAACAAATTGTACAGACTGGCATGTAAACTTGCTTGTGTAAGCTGTGTAACATTAGCAAAAAATAATTATTGGGGCTTGTTGTGAATCCTTTCTGATGGACCAAATCTTTTGAGTATTTGAGATGAGATTTCCTGGAGGCAGATGTAGAAGAGGCAACAGAAGGTTACAGAAGTGTTGATGATGTGTCATGGATGGAGACAGAAGGCAATTGTCTGTCAGGGAGAGACTCAAGCATGAGTAATTATGTCTTCACACCACTCCTAAAAGTTGAAACATTGCTGGAAACCAGATGACTGTGGATACATATCCTTAAACTGACTGTATTTCACGTTGGGTAATAAGAGACTACTTTATATACTCCTAACTTTATGGACTCTGAACCTTCTGTTGTCAACTGTAGGGCAATATATAAAGTTAGAAATGAAAGAATGGAGTCACCTGATGAATTTCAAGTGCCTATGTCCTTTTAGTAAAATAGGGTAAAATTTTAATAGCATCTTATAATATCTCTAGAAAATAGATTTCATATTTGAAGATACAGGAATAAGAGTGTTTAGTTAGTCACATTTAGAGATGTTAATAATAAATATATACTCTCCTAAATTTTGTCTTTTTCTACATCCCTCTTGCTGCTTTTGTTTAACTTCAAGCTCCATCTCTTCAAATTCCTCTGCTGACTCTCTGCCTTTGCTGTGTCTAGAATTTAATTGCTGTAGTCTGGTCTCCATTTCTCATTGAGAGTGAGACATAGTTGAGAAAGACCAACTACCAGCTATTCCTGCCAGAGATTTTCTGCTTTTGCCTCCAGTTATTCTTGCTATATGACTTTGCATTAGGCTGTGGACAGTGGTTCAGCAACTGTCATATCAGTGAATTCATGTTCAATACTCTGGATCTGCAGCAAAGTAGAAAGAGCTATGGGAAAATATAGACTGCTTCTATGATGTTTGCCTAAATGAAATTGCATTTTATAAGATGTAGTTCTTGCAAGAAGACAGAAGTGGAAAAGAGGAAAAATATTATTCAGTTAATTTTGTTCTAAATGCAAAAAAGTAATAGCTCATTGGGGCTGTATGATGAAAATATAATACAAAACAAAAGCAAAACATAGAGCATACAATGTCTATTAATACTGAAGACATCTACTGGGCCTATAGTCTTTAATTAGAAAACACTGTACAGAAATGTTAAATAATCAATTGACATTAAAACATTTATTTTTTGAGCTACTTGCAGCCAATTTTCCACTGTTAGCCAAATCTATAGCACAGTCTCAAAAGAAGCTGTTACCTTTGATCTCCACTGAAATTAGAATGACAAATTTTGGTGTGCTGAACCATGCATTAAGTAAGGCAATTAAGCCCAGATTACAAAACTAACAGCTGCTAATCACTATCAAGGCTGGCAGTGTGATCACTGATATAATAGATTTACACAACACCTTCTGTAATCACAATAGTAGCTGAAGAAATAACCCTTTAGTCCAGGGGCAGCTTTATTCCAGACATGGATCTGATGTCTCTCTTCTATGAGGAAGAGATGAGACACCTGTGATTGTTCAGCCTAGGGAAGAGAAGTCTCAGACATGGATCTTATCAATGTATATAGCTGCTTGAAGGGAGGATGCTAAGAAAAATCAAGCTAGGCTGTTTTCAGTGATGCCCAGTGACAGATCTGGAGCCAAAGGGCACAAAGTGAAACACGGGAGGTTCCATCTGAACACCAGGGTACACTTCTCACTGTGAGGGTAACTGAGCAGTACCACAGATTGCCCCAGAGAGATTGTGTGCTCTCTCTCCTTGGAAATACTCAGAAGTCATTTGGACAGGGTCTTGGGCAACTGGCTCTAGGTGGTCCTGGCTGAACAGTGGGGTTGATCCAGATGATCTCCTGAGGTCCCATCAAATTACTTTATCAATTTTATTCTCACCAATAATTTCTGTTAGTGATGTAACAAAGGGAAGGTTAAGGTGAAAGCTTAGAAAACCCAACCTCACTGATGATGATACAACTTTAGTGACATTTATATTGACATGTAAGGGCCAATTGATTATATGACTGATCAATGAATCAGTCACCAAATGTCTTTTTATTTGAAAGTTCTGTCTTGCTTTATGCACAATATTAGTGATAGCTAGTTATGAAGTGGTCAGCTCAGACCTCTCTAATCTGCTGCTACGATCTCTAACCTACACAGATGCTGTGGTAAGAGAAAATATTGCTGTCAGGGTCAACAGGTACACTAGAAGTGACATGGTCATGGAAACAACTTAGTTTCCTTTATCTTTGGGGCATGAATATGGTGGAGGTATGGACAGAAATCTGACCATGCTCTCTCTAATTTATGAATAGATGGACCATGAAGGTCACCTATACCTCTTATATGCATTAAATTATATACAAATAAGTACTTACCAGTCAAAATCTACCAGAAATCTCCTACCTGTCACATTACAGAAAATGCATCTCCAGAAAGCATAGGTTTTTGCAATTTAGAAGACATGCTAAGTTTACTGTGTTCACAATTAAAAGATAGAGACTAAGACAGAAATATTGTTTTGTTTCAGCCTCCTGGTGGAAACTACTGTACTGGCTCATTCCTGGATACATCAGTTACTTAAGATGAACCTTTGGGTGTGCATTAGTTAACAATTCTAGGAACAAAATCCACTAGGAAAAGGCATCCTCCAACACAAATGACAAATTACTCCTGAAGCATCTCCATGAACTAGGCCTTGTGTTTACAGCCTCTTTTAATCTTTTAACAAATCGTATTTGTCTGATTCAGAGAAAGTTAGAAGAAAAATTAAGTTCTTTCTATCTATTTCTATTTTATACAGTTTTTTTCTTTCCTTGGAAATATTCTTTACTATTATATAAGCAATGAACACTAATAATGAAAAATTTAGTTTTACCAGCATTTCAGTGCTGCAGAAAATTCTGGTTCACTGTACTCTATGATGCCAACATCTTGCCAGTCATTGTTCATTTTAGTTCAGTAAAAGTTATTTTGGATCTTAGCCAGTTAACAACTCTACACAATTCAGCTTACTTAATCTAATAATTACTGTATTTAGTGGAACACTCATGAAAAAAATTACTTTTTAGTTCTATTTTTAAAGAAACATTGATATAGAGATGGGACATAATTGTCAGAATTTTTATCAAGTACATCCTGCAGTAATATATAAGCTAAACTTTAAAAAAATTATTAATGGGATAGATTTTTACAGGCTTTCTAATGCATTAGAGGCTTGCTTTTGTTGTCAACCAGGCCAAACATGATATTTTGTTTTACAAAATTTCAATCATAATTTGAGAAACTAGAAAAATAAAAGCCGCTCAGGTAGGATTTTATGTTAATATAATCTCTTGTACAGTGCATCTCTAGGTCACTATTAGCAGTTAAGAAAACCTGAAAAAAACATAATGACAACACATTTTTAATATTAAATAATTTTGTGATAAAATGAGAAACAGTGACTAGTAACTTTTTATTTGAACTCACTACTCTTCATGTATCCTAAAGAACTGCAGTTACACAGACTCTAAAATGTTGAGCTGCACTGAACACTGTGTAGGTAAAACATTTAACATTACGAAGTTACAGGTTGTTTAATTTCCCAGAATTACAGAATGCTTGAGGTTGGAAGTGACTTATGTAGATCATCTAGTTCAATGTATCTGCTCAAAACAGTCACCCCGTGCAGTTTGCTCAGGGATTTAATACTTCCAATATAGAAGATTTCGATACCTCTCTGGGTAACCTGCTTCTGTGTTCAACCAGCCACTCTCACATTACAAAACATATTTTCTTATGCTCAAATGGCATAGCCACTGTGTTGTGTATTTGTTTTGATAAGATCATCCTGTCCTTTTGTTTTCCAGGCAGGACAGTCCCAGCTCTTTCAGCATGTACTTACATATCAACTACTTCAAAATATCAGTGGTCCTTTGCTGAACTTATTCCACTTTGCCATGACTTTTACACTGGGGAATGCTGAGATAGGCCCAGCACTCCAGAATGTAAAGTACAAATCACAAAATTCATTAACATCCTCTCCTCTTACATTGTAACTGCATTAGGCCTTTTAAATCAAAAATAACATATGAATAACTTTTTGTTGCTGTTTGGAAATGGGAGAGCTGAAGAACAGTTGTTGGTCCAAAGTATCCTGATGCGTTCTTTTTTTTTTGTTGTTTGTTTCTTTGGTTTTGTGTTGGGGTTTTTGTTTGTTTGTTTGTTTGTTTGTTTTTTCAGAGGAAACAAATATACAAGTCAGATATATATAGGTCATGTATACAAGTCAGAACTCAGATATATATCATATAAATAAAGCAAGGAGACACTGGTCTAGTTTCTTTGCAAAGCCTCAGCTAGGAAGAATTTATCATCCTACATGAGACTATACCTACACGACCAAGAGACCTAGCAAACAAGTATAGATGTGCAGAGCAAAATAAAGGATGGTCTTGGCACATTTAAGGGGGTTTCTACATTGAACTAATTCTAGGATCATCCTCATTATCTGAAGGATGATTTGCTTCAAAACAGGATTAAGCTTGTGACTGAAGTGGTTTTCAAGTTAATTTTGTTGTAAAAGAATCCATTTCATGTGTCCCAAGACAGTTGGCAATGTGAACCAAAGTAAAGTAGGTGGAGATGTCTGGGATGTTCCCTTCAAAGACATAAACCACCTCCAAGGCCCAGGCTTGATTCAACTACAAAAGCCCAATGACAAGAAGTCTAGGTCACTTGATGATCTTTTCCAAAATTGAGCTTGTAAGACACTTTGAGAGGAAATTAACTTCTGATGCATCATCCACTGTTTGTTGGACCAATAATAATGGTAAGATAGTTTAGTGGGAAATGAACTCTTTTTTGATGGAAATCATTCCTTCTGGCATAGTGTCGAATTATTGGTGTTTCAGACAGAAAGTTTATTTGAAATGGCTGAACAACTGCATCAACTTCCATTAGCAGTTAACTGACTAGAAATTCGCATAAAGGAAGTGCACATTCAGTGACTTTTCCAAGCCAGTGATGTAACTTCTATTCTCTAAGTATTTTTTTCTTAAATCTGTGACCTTTTTGAAAAACCTCTCGAGTAATGGGTGACTCTAGTAACTTCAGTAGTTTGCATCAGACCTCACTTTTGAGACTTGCTCTGCAGATACGTTATGTAGGAGCAGAAATACTGCAAATATCAGCAAGAATTTACAGTTGTAAGGAATAAGGTTGCAGAAGTCCATAACAATCACCACAATAAAGTAAAGTTTTTGTTTATTTTTAAACTTGTAAATAGTTTGGTATGGTAGGACACACATCTACATACTGAGAGTAGCATTAAAGCGAGGGCTGTACATATCAGAACAGGTATTTATTTACTGCCTTGCTTTTGATACCATGAGCCTCATTTCTAACAAATGGTATTAGATCTTTTAGTTAGCTCTTTAGTTAGAAAACTTCCAGTAAGTTGTCATTCTACAGACAATGTGTTTCAACAGTATCATAACAAATAACACTTTTCAATTATAAAATCCCATATAAATCCAATGGTTATATGTCCATTTAATCAGAGAACTCTGTGGATTATGAGCCAGGATACAAACATTTTTAAAAATGCAAATATTCAGGTATTTGTTTAAGCCTAGCATAATTTCATAGCCAATTTCTATCACTGAATATTATTTGAAACTAGATAACCTTTTACATCTAATATTTTGTAGTATTTACATTTGGCATAATATTTGGCAATTTCCTCACAGAACACAATCTGGAAAGGATGAACTCAGTGTTAGAGATAAAAATGAAGGGACATGGGAAGGGTAGGTCATTGTTCAGGTTGTTATGATATTACTTACAGTTCTATAATTATATAGCATTTCAATACCTTAGAAAAACACACAACACAAAAAACAAAACTAAGAGAAAAGCAAAAAGGTAATTAATACCTTGCCTGTGGTCAGTGAACATGAACTCTATGTGAATGTGAGGTTCAGAAGGTCGTCTGTCTTTTCCACATTATTATTCTTAGGAACTGACCAGAATGATATGACTGTGAGTGAAAATACTACTACAGGTAAAATCTCCTCTACCTATAGAAAAAGCTGAAGTATTTCCCATTTTCCAAGGTAGTTAAGTTTTTTCAGGAAGATTTTCTAGATGTAGGTAGTTAGGTGTGCAGATGCATTAACGCACCACCTATCTGGAGTCATCTTGCATTTTATTAAAATATCAGCACGTGCTCCACGAACATCAAAGTCTGAAATTCTTTCTCTTATCACTTCCTGAAGCCAATTGAGGTGCTGTGCTTACCTGCTATCTGAAAGAGTTTTCTCAAAGTTTCATCTTCTTCGAAGTGTCATGACTCCTGGCATCAGTATCAGACACTAATCTTAACTGTATCACAGAATGTTTCCTTTTTTTATTTTTTTTAATGATTTTGGGTTTTTTTCTCTCCCAGAAGCAGAATGCCATGGTCACAGATATCTAATAACTGCAATGGATGGCCACAGCATTCCTACTGAGTGTCTCATGGTTTCTAGTAGCTGGGTGGGTGCTATTGAATCTATAGCTGCCTGACCTGGTTAAAAACAACATATTACCATTTTTTTGCCTGCATTCCTTCAAGTCTTTCACTTCCTATCCCACCTCTCTGACACTCCTTGTAAAAAATATCCAGTGAGAGCTGGCTGACCCTTCAACTCATGCAAACTACTGCATCTGGAAAATGTTGCTGGTATCACCAACCGGTTGCATAATGATACTGTGAGAATTAGAGAACTATAAACATAAAAAATATAATCTTATTACTGTCTATTTTTATTTCCACTAGAATAGTGGTTTAATTATGTGAATATACCAGTTTTAAACACACAACTTTGAAATAAACCATACAAAGTTCTTTCACAGAACTACAATTTACTAGAATATATTAGAATTTACTTTTCAAATGTGCTAACCCATGAAGGCAGTTATTTTATGTTTACTCTTTTATTATGAGAACTTAATTGGAAATTTTCTCATCAGGCTATGGAGAGTTTAATTAAACTCAATGAAGAAAACACTTTGAGGGAAAAAAGCAAGATCTAAAATGTGCTATTTTCGTTCTAATTTTGCAATGACATTTTTTCTCCCTGATTATCCTATCTCATATTAACAAATAAAACAATAAAAAAACCACCTCTGGATTCTGCTAATTTAAATATTGATAACTTTCAGGCTTCTTTTGTATTCTCTAGTACCTTCAAGAGAGCCTGGAGGGGCTTTTTTCATTGGACTTCATATCTTAGGGCCATGGAAAATATAATTTATTTGCTGCTGTTATTTTGTGGCTGGGGAGATGAACTGCTTGCTCATTGCAGCATTAATATTTCCTTCACCAAGTTAATGTGAATATGCTTGTGCATCAACAAAAACACAAGACAATGTGCCCAAAATTTTTGGAGAAGAGAAGGGAATTTGTAAGATGAGGTTACACATTTATAGAATTTTGTCCTATAAATGGAATCTGGAAATGAAAGAAGTAACCTAATAGTGTGAGACCTAGGCACTTATCTGGTGGCACTCTGTCCTGTGGAATCCCACTCCTCTTTATGAGTATTTTTTCACCTCAATGGTAATATTCAACTCAGAGTGAGCAGATGCAGGGCTGAAATGATGAATTTTTAGTGAACCCATTGACACAACAGTTTAACTGTTTCCAGTGTTAATAAATTCTCTGTACCAGTGCTTTTTCACCAACAGATTACCCACTCACCTTGTCCATCTTTTAACTTGGGGTGCACTTAACCCCTTCTGTGGCATCTGTAGACATCTCCTTTGCACCAACAGTTAAATCATGTGTTCAGCATACAAAATCTTTTCATTGTATGGATTGGATATAGCAGTTTTCTCTTTAGCAAATAAAGAATTTCTCCTATTAGGCTTTTGGAATACTGAAAATTTTCTTTGTCAGTTGCATGCTTAAATCTAGCCAAAAAACCTAAATGACTGCAGAATATCCATACCAAGAAGACATAAAGGAAAATATTCTGATCTCAGTTTAGACTAGTAATAGGGTTGGATCTACACTGTCATGAGACTAGAACTTGACTAATCTTTTACAAATAAAAGAGAACACTGTCTTAAAATTTTTGTTAGCATATAGTTCTCAGACAGCTACAGCCTGCAGCTTATAAGTAGCCTTCTCCACATGCCTTGTAGGAACATTGAAAAGCCTGGAGAAAAGTTGTGGGTTAATTTAAAAGCCAGAACTGCAGGAAGAAGGGCAAGCTTGATGGGATAGATAAAAACAATATGTCACATTGATTCTTTAAGACTGGTTGCCTAGAAGGTAAAGAACAAACCTTCCAGAGAAGTGGAGAAATATAAAGGCAAAAAGAAAAGACAAACTGGAATAGAAATGGCTTCAGGACACAGGGATACACTGGCAGAGAACAAAAAAACAAGGAGATGATTTTCCAGAAGAGCATATTAACATTAATATCAGCATTCACTCTTAACATACAGCTACACTGCAGCAGCAGAAAACATCATGAAGAGTAGATTCTTGACATGAAATTTGGCTTTGTTCATATTGGTCTAAATTGATTTCAGAGAAAAATAAAAGTGTTTTATGATGATGTAATAAGTGAACTGTCAGTTATATTTTTCAAAATTATATGTCTCTTATATAACATTTTCAAGAGGCAATCTTCTATACAAGCAGAAAATACAAAAAATGCTGCTATCACATCCAGTATGAGAAGCAGTGAAGGCTCTTGTATAAGGAAAAAATGACAACTTAAAACATTGTCAGAATTTGCAATAAAGGTTCATGATGGAGGAAAACAATGAAACCTACAGCAAAAAGAAAAAAAAAAAAAAAAAGATTGCATATGTTCACTTTATCATGGAACTGGATCTGATTAGCTTTTAGTCTTTGAAACTGGAAAAGATACATGAAGAGGGAAAAGGTGCCTGGAGAAGCCACATGAATGTATGAGAGAAGAACTGGGATGTCAAGAGTGCTTACTCTGGAAGCATGCTTTTCCCCTGCTTGCAAAAAGACACTACAGATCTCCGTGACACACTGGGGACTGGAGAATGACTGTATGTTTGCAAAAATGTAAAAAAAGCTTTGAAAGGAATTTGCTTCACTTATTTTGAGTCTATCTTTCTGGAGAATTCAAGACCGAGAAGAAATGAAAATGCACCTTCTCAAATCAGCATTGATTTTTTGTTGCAAGGAAGAATAATATTAGTTTTAAAAACTTTCTTGTGCTCCAAATTTTTCTTGAGCTTCCCTGATTTCATAATTCAAAATCTCTAAGAAAGACATTTATAGGAGAAAAGTAACTTAGTCTGGACTGCAAGCATCTCTGTTTTTTAAGCAGAGGTGAGAAACAAGAAGCTACAGGCTTCCCTACAGTGTATAAGTAGAGAAATGCTTGTGTCAGTCCTCTTTTGGACACTCATGTGTTGAGGCCCTGAGAGGAGCATTTTTGCAATAGTACTCAAATAAAGTAGCTTACTTATGATGGTATCATAACAACAACAGGATAATTTGTAATCTAAACCTTGAAGTGAGTTTCTGTAAGCATTTTTCTCAAATAAAGTAGCTTACTTATGATAGTATCATAACAACAACAGGATAATTTATAATCTAAACCTTGGAGTGAATTTCCCTAAGCATTTTCTTTCTGGCGCACACTCCATAGAAGGCCAAAAGTGGTTTTAACCTCAAAAAGGTATATTTTAATAAAATGTAAATTAGAATAACTTGATTTTCTCAGGGAAAAAAAAGTGAGTGAGAGAAAGAAAAAAAAGTGACAAATTTACACAAAAGTCTATTTTTGTCTTTCATGTCTCTGCAAGGAAGGTGTTCTAGTACTTTCAAGGAATTTCAAAAACCCCTGGTCTCCACTCTAAGAAATGTTTCAGTCTGTCACCTCAAAGACCTGGCCCCATCTTCCCCATTCCATTTACTGGACTTTCCCCAGTTCCTCAAGGAACAAGGACTGCTGGAAAGGGACAGGAATCAGATAACAGAGCAGAGGAAGAGTATATCTGCCAACAGGCATACTAATTTAGCCAGTAGCACCCTAAACATTTTTTGAAGAAATGTTGGAGATCAAAGCAAAAGGGAGGAACAGCGGACTGCAGTTTGAATGGGAGTCAGCAATGGACCCTCGTAGTATCCTGGGGTGCTTTAGGGAGAGCACTGCCAGCAGCTTGAGAGAGGTGATCCTGCCCTTCTGCTCACCCCTGGTGAGGCCACATCTGGACTCCTGTGCACAGCTTGGGCTCCTTAGGATAAAAGAGATGTGGAGCTCCTGGAGAGGATCCAGTGGAGGACTACAAGGATGATTAAGGGACTGGACCATCTCTCTTATGAGAAAAGGCTGAGGAAGTTGGGTCTGTTCAGCCTCAAGAAGCAATGACTGAGAAGGGACATCAACCATGTCTATCTGTATCTGAAGAAAGAGGTCAGAGAATGGAGCCAGGCTTTGCTCGATGGTGCCAAGTAATAAGCCACGACACAAGGAGGAACTGATGCACAGGAGGTTCCACCTGAATATGAGGCAGAACTTTTCTGTGTGGGTGACTGAGAACTGGAACAGATTGCCCAGAGAGGCTGTGGAGTCCTGTGGAATGTGCTGTAGGATGACCCTGCTTGAGCAGGGAGGTTGGACTAAATGACCCCTTGTATTCCCTCCCAAATTTACCAACTTCGTAATTCTGTGATCGGATCAGATTTCTGGGCCATATCAACAAAGTGAAGCCAGTTCATCAAAGGGTTATTCTTGTCTACTTGGCTCTACTGAGGCAACTTGAGAAGAAATATGTCCAGTTTTGCATTTCTCTGTACAAGAAAATCAAGAATACCAAGATGATTAAAGAGCATGTATGAAAAGAGGCCAAGGAAGTTGACATCATTCAACTTAAGGAGAAGGCTAAGGAATTATCTAATGCTATCTTTAACTACCTAACACGTGTTTAAGGAAAGGACAGAGACAGACTCTTCTTGAACATTATGAAAGAACAGCAGGCTATGGACATTGCAACAGGGTAAGTTCCAGGGAGCTAGAAGAAAAATTATTTCACCACAAGGATGAGAAAACACTGGAAGAGGTGGCCTGGTGAAGTTGCCAAAGTAACCTTGGCAATACATGAAATTGGTGAAGATTCCGTACAGATTTGACGCCCAGTGTTCATTCCAACTTTTTATTTTTTATTAACCATCATTGAGCTGAAATCAGAAAGGCTTGGGCTGTTGAGGGGAAGAAGATAATTTCCCTTTTATATTTATGTTCACAGTCCCTGTTTGCAATTTTCTGTTGCCTGGAACTCAAACTTGAAACAAAATATTTCAAAAAATGAACAATTTAATTCAATCTTAATTAAAAATACTGTGGAGGGAAGAACAGAACAGGAAAAAAGAGGTCAAAGTAGTATCCTGATGCTTTCATACTTTCATACTTGAACACAGATAAAACTGTCTTCAAAATATCTTTCATTCATTATTTCATTCATGATTAGTCTTTTGAAATAATTTACATCTATTTCCTTCTGAGCTGCAGCAATGAAGGTGCTGATTTCATTGCTGCAAGAAGCACACCTCATACTAAATAGAAATGGTATAATATTTTAAAGGTGCTTCTAATGTTAGATCACTTTGACTCTTTCTTTTATTATTTTCCATATTACTTTTCTCAGTCAGGGTTCATTCTAAGTTCTTTCTGGATATTTTATAACTTTGATAGACTATTTTCCTGCGTCAATTATTTTCAGACTTTCATGTACAGCCCTACTGACCTTTTTTATTCTTTCAGTATTTATTACTACATGACATGCATAACCTTTGGTTATACATTAATTTAGCTTTAAACACTCTATTCTCTTTCCTGCATTTTCATCATGTTATTATTCCTCTCAACTTGCCCTGAGAATTTCAGCTTTTTCAAGATATGAATTCAGTTATACATTCTTGCAACTTCTTTAGTTTCAGCGTGCTATATTTAACCTAATTCTATTCATTTCACTAATCCTTAAAAATATATTGAAATAATATTTTTAAACATTTTTCAAACTGTAGGCATGGGTTGCTCCTTTAGGTTTAGTTGTTGTTAATCCACTTAAACATGGAGCCAGATTTTACTCTATAAGGTACAAATGATAGTGTCCATATCTTGGCTGCAAGACAAAGATGTATTATAAGAAAATTAATTACTTGCTATATGGTTTGATTATTATAAGACAATTAATTACTTGCTATATGGTTTGCTTTTTGGTTGTATATCCCTGAAATAAAGTGTTGTTTGTATCTGGGCATAATCTTTGTGCTGAGTTTACAGGGTTTCAGGACTGAGACAAGAGACTCAGCTTTTCCTGTCCTGCCTGCAGCTTTGTTTCCCCGGGTTTAGCAGTGTTAGCAATCTCCCTGAGAGACCAGGTGGAGTCATCCTGACGGGAGGACCACTGTCCCTTGGGGAGGTAGTGACCCACACAGCAGCTAACCCCAGTGATGTGGGCATGTGCCGTGCTATCAGTGTGCCTCTCCTGCTCCTCTTTCTGTGGCCAACAGATGTCCATGACTCCCTTGGCAGACTGTTACGGTGCATAATCATGGATTTATAAATGGTTCATCCCT
>VZSR01003806.1:2253093-2267190 GCA_013398615.1 Brachypodius melanocephalos | reverse complement strand
AGCAACTCTGGTGAGAGGAGATACAACAACATCGACTGACAAAAGATCAATCAAGTTCATATTGTTTCCCCTGGTCCATGTGGCTGAGCAATACTTGGCATGCAGCTCTGAGTCCAGTCCTCTTTGTTCTTTTCATAAACCCCTCAGATTTTTTTTTAATATACTTAATATTTGGTCCTCTTTGTCAAATTTGTGCTATCACTTTTCTTCTTACTCATTCTCTGAAAAGAAGTTATCTGCCTTGCCTTCATTACCTTCTGGGTATATATAAATTGCAGAAATGATATATGCATGTTTGAATAGATTTGTACATGTGAGAATATTCCTACACAAAGTAAAAACAAGAAAGAGACCAGATAGTCAAAAGTTATATGCTTATAAATAGATATGTATGTAGATTGTATATATGTGTGTTTACATATTTACATACATCTATATACACACAATATATATATGCAAGTGTCCATATAGAAAAAAGTTTACCTATTAAAATACACTCCTACATAATATCATTTTGTAATTTAACATGTAATGCAAAATTTAGGGAAAATATCTTTTGTTTGTGATCAAGTCCTTGAACAGTCAACAGCTAAAACATAATTTCTCAGCCAGTTATTCTGTTTCCAAATATCTGTCTCCCACAGTCTCATGTGTTCAATTTTATATGCTACCCATATATCTACCATCTCATTCAACTTCAATTAAATCAATTACAAATCCCCAGAGCACCCTAATTAGTGAAATATACTTAACCAAATCTATCAATTATTATTTTGAACATCTCATAATATCACAGCTAGAAAAACACTCAAGTGAAAACTAATTAATTACTATCAACCAAATAAAGAGATCTTTGCATCTTAAATACCATCACACACATATAATTAGCTAATATATTTTAAATGGGTAAAATACATGGTGGCAAAAAAATCAATCAAAAGGTAAATGTTAAATCTATCTTGCATTTATATACACATTATAAAAAAGCAGAAACTAATATAGAAAAAAATAGACAAAACAATAATAATTGCAACTGATGCAGTTGTGTAGGCATTGTGTATGGTGTCCCTGCAGGAAAGATTTGGGCATATGAATCAGAAATTCTCTGTCACTTGAAATACAAGAGAAGGTTTGACCACTCAAAAGATTTGTCACTGGTGATTCCTATCTCTGTGATTGTGGGGATAAGATTAATGAGAAATAGAATTTATCACATTTAGAAATGTTCACCCTAAGTCTGGGTAGGTTCTTACAGTAGTCAGAGGGATTCCACCCCTGTTAATGCAGTCTCTTTCACAGATTTGAACATTAAAACCAAAATTTAAATTGTTATTTTTGTGTTCACATCTCCAGTATTTGCTTACTAATATTTCTGTTTCCACTCCATTAACCAAAGTTAAATAATGGATCAATATTCTCTGGTCCCAGTCATTTAACAGTGGAGGAAAGGGGAGGGAGGTGAGGAGAGAACATGACTTTCATAGGCAGAAGGAAAGCCATTTTCAGTTAAAGAAATATTTCTGTCTCAAAGCCCTGAAAATTACAGTGGCTTCCAGTTCCAGTGTATCCTTCCTTATCTGCTACCACAACTGCCTGATGGAAAATCCTTATTCGTATCAAACTATTCCAACCAAGACAACAGGCAAACTCTGTTAATGCACATGATGCATAGGGAGGTTCTGAAATATTGGTCAAAGGAAACTTTATTCAAAAAATGACATTTTCTAGCTTCATTCAAACTTCTCTTTCTTCACCCTTATATCCTGTTTTTCTATTTTAATTTTACATTACATAAATACATTTGCATAATTATATATTTTTTCAATCTCAATTAAACTTGCAACCTTTTCCCATCTGCTCACCTAGCAGATGAAATATGCCATTGAACATCAATTTAGTTAAGAATCTGGAAAAATATTCTGTCACTGAGTTGTGCAAAAGAAGGTGTGATGTGACATTTGTATGCAAATTTAATTTTAAAAAATTGTCCGTAACTCACTCAGAGGCAGAGTACTTGAACAATGATAATTGTATAATTTAAAAAATTGGTGGAGGAAGATAACATTAAAAAAGTAAAGTATTGTATGTGAATATAGACTGATTGGACCTAGGCTCAGACAAACCTCAGATTTCTTTTAACACCTTCTTGTTTTTCAGTGGTGTTTATGCAAGGTGGAGTCAACATTAGAACATTAGAATATACGAGCACGAAGTTGAGTCTGAATATGTTACTCATTAGAACTTTCACCCCTACTTTGAAGGACTGTGCAATAATTTGTTTTTATATTTGAAAATCTGCAGTAATTGAATTGTCTGATAATTTTAAAATGAGAGAACGTGGCAGAATTGATTTGGTTTCTACTTGCACTAATTTTGCACTGAAGTGATATAGCAGATGAACACTGTATGTGTTAGTTGCTGTTTTACAATATATGTTTATAAAATATATTACTTCATCATCTTCACACAAATAAAATAATACCATGTCATAGAGTTTGTCTTATCAGAGACAATGAAATAAAATTATGGTTAGAAGATGTACATTTAATTGATAAAACTCAATTTATAATTTTCATAGTCTAAGCAAAAAATGACTCAAATTTTGTCTCAGACTGTCAGTTCTCAAATTTCAAAGGGAAAACAGAGACAATACCTTGCTAGAAGGAAATCAGATGATACGCGAAACACATTTGATGAGATAAGCATTGATTCATCAAGGGGTTTTTTTTTAAATTTAGAGAAACTATTAAACAATTATTCATTGTTTTGGTCTTTACAAAATCAAAGAATATTTTTTCCACCGATTTCAGATGTTTTCTGGGCACAAAACCTCACTCCACTTAATCATATAGTTAAGTTTAGATTTTGTTTTTCCAGTAATGGGAACGCACTCTGGAGAAAAAGATAAAAGTAAAAGAAAACAAATGATTTTTTTTTCTGCCTGAACAATGCTAAGATGCTCTCAAATTTTCTCCATGGGAAGACTTTCTTCTTATCTGTCAGTTTCAAATGGCATTCCTGTGCACCATTATAGACTGTAGTTTGCCTGCACTGAATCGTTTATATTTCATACAGCATGTCATAGTCCTATCAAAATTGATAAAGAGTATGGAGAGTATAAAATCTCCTGCCATTCTCAGCTGCTATTCTGAATCCATCATTTGAAAATGTGAAGAAAACACTGGTGTCAATATACCAAAGGAGGAACCTACTCTGTTGCCTTCTATGGGAACTGCACATCTTCTAGTGACATGCCACTTATACACATAATGAATAATGTGAGGAAATTTTTGTTCTTTACACAGAAACCCACTTGAAAAAGATTTGATGGAGGAAAAAATGCTTTTTTTTTTTTTTTTACAGTTCTATATAGATGTTATAGTAAAGGCAAAGAGATTGAAATCTTGTAATTTTTCTGGTGTCGTGCCTATTAGAGTTTGCATTATACATTATGTAGCTGTCTTAATGCAATTGGGATTGGTGGCTAATTCTACTAGTTCTGTTAATTATTCATTGAAAACTCAGTCCAATTCTTTTCTATTCAATGCTGCGTATCTCAAAAAAGCCAAACCAAACCAAACAAAAAAACCAAACCAAACAAACAAAACCAGCCCCAAACTCCAAAAAAACAAAAAAGCAAAGGTATGTGTAAGGAGCAGATTGTATATAAGTCTAGGAGGATGGTTATTTGAGTGTTCTTGACTCTTGGTAAAGCTGAGCTATTCTCACTGACTTGATGACCAACAGAAATCAGAAATTCACAGTATGGCAGTTCCAAGTTGACTATGATATTGTGCATAATAGAGAAAACAGTGAAAATATTGAGTTTTATGTTTAAAAGGAAATATCTTGATAAAAAAGAGGGAAAGACTAATAAGGAACTAAGATGACAATGTGAAGTGTTGTGAAATTTTGTGATTTTTCTAGTTTATCAACATAAAATCATGTTTGTGAATATAATCATTGAGGAATTATATAAAATCTGGAGTAAGATTTAAAAAAATTGAACATTTCACAATTTTTGAGGAAGACAAGAGCCAAAAAGTGTGAGAAATTTTAAGGAATTGTGAAAAAAGGAGGGGAAGCAAATAAATATGATGTTGACCAGATGCAAAATTATGTGAGAAATCTGATGTATTCATGTTGATTATGTTAAAACAATTTTAAAATAAAGACAGGTACAAATGAATATAAAATAAATAAAATAATATTTTTGTTCTTAACAGCTGAATTACAGTCATTTCCAGAAGTTCAAATACAGGGTGGAATTTTATGGAGAATGTAACAAATAGAAAAGTTGTAGCAAGCAGGCATTGCCGTACAGATTAACCAGAGTAATGCTTCAGAAAAAAAAGCAAAAAAAGCAGCCAAAGAGTTTTATAGTCAAATGAAAGTCATGATTAAACTGTGTGGATGAGTTAGAGACAATATTATTTTAAATAAGTCGTAGGCCAGACAATAATCCACAACTGAATAATCAAAGCACTCAATCAGAAGTTTGAGAATTTCAATATTTCACTCAGTCCACCCATCTGTTCAAGGCCAGATTAACTATGTGTTGTGTCACCCTGATAGATGTTTTGCCAACCTGTTAATAAAGATATCCAGTTCTGGAAATGCCAGGCAATCCATCCCAGTGCTTCACTATACTTCTTATTATAATATTTTCCTTCATATCTAACCTAGATCTTTCTTACTGAAATATGTACCTATGAATTTTGTCCTATTCGTCATGATCATGATGAAGAGATTATTCTTTTCCCTCTGCAGTAATCTTTTTTGGTTGTTTTTACATGCTTGAAATCTATTGCCCTATTTCCTACCCTCTTCCCTTCTTGATGCTAAACAAAAGAAATTAATTCCATTTTCTATCATAGATCACATTTTCAAGACATCTTGAATATTGTCTTTGCTCATGACTTAAGAAACCTACATCTTTCCTGGAATACCCTTTTCCTTTCACTTTAATCAGTAAAAGCATTGTCTTGCTTCATGTACTCTGTGGGATAAACAAGTAGACCACACAACCTAGAATGGTATTAAGGAAATTGTCCACTTTGTGTGGTTTTTTGCATAATGTGTCTAGTTCAGACACATCTTTTGCTCCACTAGATCTAGAACTATTTTTCTGCATGAGTCCTGGTCAAAGAACCGTAGAATGTCCTGAATTGGAAGAGACCCCCAACACTCACTGAAATTCAGTTCCTGGCCCTGCACAGGACAGCCCTAATTGTCACACCATGTGCCCAAGATGGTTGTCCAAAGGTTTCTTGAGCTCTGTCAGTCTTGGTGCTGTGACCACTTCCCTGGGGAGCCTGTTCCGGTGCTCAGCTACCCTCTGGGTGAAAAAACTTTTCCTAACATCTAACCTAAATCTCCCCTGACACAACTTCAGCCCATTCCCTTGGGTCCTGTCACCACAGAACAGAGATCAGTGCCTGCCCCTCCTCTTCCCCTCACCAGAAGCTGTAACTGCAGTGAGGTCTCCCCTCAGTCTCCTGCAGGCTGAACACACCAAGTAACCTCAGCTGCTCCTCATACAGCTTCCCCTCTAGACCCCTGGTCACCTTCACAGCCTTCCTTTGGGCACTGTCTAATAGTTTAACATCTTTCTTGTATTGTGGTACGCAAAACTGGCCCCAGCACTGGAGGTGAGGCTGCCCCAGTGCAGAGCAGAGCAGCACAATCCCCTCCCTTGCCCAGCTGGTGATGCTGTCCCTGATGCCCCCCAGGACAGAGCTGTCCCTCCTGGCTGCCAGGGCACTGCTGACTCATGTTCAACTTGTCATTGACCAGGATCTCCAGGTTCCATTCCAAGGTGCTGCCCTCCAGCTCTTGCCTCCAGTCTGTAAGAACAACTGGTCAGTTGTTCGTGTTTGTGTATTTGTTTAACTGCTTCTGACTAGGATCCTTGTACATAACCCCACTGAGTAGCACCACGGTTTTACACAGAACAGCCTTCTAATTTGTTAGAACAACACTGAATTCGGTGCAAATTTACTGGTATCATTAAAAAATGTGTCTCTACTACACTGAATGTTTGTTTATTCCCAAAAGCCAGAGTTGATCTCTTTAGGATCTCACACAGCATACAGATCCTACGGGGTACAGTTCTCCAAATGGTTTGTGTACACCTTCTAATCCTTTCACTTAGTTATTCATAAGAATGTCATCTGAAAAAATATCAAAAAGCTTTATTATATTCAAGACATATCTTGCTTACTTTTGGCTTTATCCAAAAGGGCTGGAAGACTGTCACAGGAGGACATCTGACTGGGTTGACATATTTGGTTCATAACAAATCCCCACTGGCCATTACTCATCTCCTTACTGTGCCTTAAGTATTTCAAAACAGTTTGATTGCTTTGCTCTTCAGCTGATATATACAGAGTCATATTATATAAGTATACCAGGAAACTCAGATAAGCATTTGATTTACTTTAATACTACTGCTACCTAAAAATGGATTGGCCAAGACAGACAACCTCATCCATGCAGCATTTTGGTTTTAGATCCTTGACTTCTTTTGCATTGCTCTCGTGACTAAATTGAGCATCATTAAATCATACATTTATTAATTTTTCAACTTCCTTTAAAATCTCGCAACTTTAAGCCAAAGCATGTAAAATTATTTCATGACAAAAGTAATTGCATCATATATATATATGTATATATGTATATGTGTAAATATGATAGTAATCTCATTTTATTTTCTCCTGAATTAGAAAATACTTAGAATTGTACCAGAGATGTGTCTGATTTCAGTGTTACTTAATCAACTGCAGCCATTTCCGAAACCAGATTTGCATTCAGTCCTCATATCACTTTCAATAGGACTCAGGAAAAAATGGAATCATTGCTCTTCAAAGATACAAAAATGTTAAGTTTAAATTCTGTCTATTTCTGAGACTGGTGATGTCTTTTTCATGGATCTTACACTGTAACTGTAGTGGCTGGGCTCTTATAGTGCAAGACTTTGTAATAATTCTGTGCCCAGGCAAGATCTTCAGCACTAGACGTGTTTATTTATTGCTGTGAAAGAGGTAAGATGAGGATGATAATTTACCTCACACTTAGGCATAGAAATTGATCCCTTTTTTTGGTATAACATTTATAATCCCATTCATATGTGCATAACATATTTTCAGGTCAACCTGATTTTGTTCTGATATTAGTTTTGAAATTTTTTTAAGTACATAAAATACCGAAGAGATAGCTATTTGGATTTGGGGTTTAAAATTTTAATTTACTGAAATCCGATGTAAAAGGTCATCATGCCTTTAAGAAGCCTGTATTTGCACATGTTTATTTCAGCAATATACCTTCACAAAACTATCACGCACAGGGCAGACAGAATACACTCTGGAAAATTTTCTGTGCAGTTAGAAAGCCACTGTTAAAAAAAAAAAACAACAAAACCCCAAAAACCTAGTAGGATATTGTGAAAGTTGTTCTGAGTAAGAGGTCAGTAATAATGCATAGTTAAATGGAAGTCTTTCAGATTATCTGCAATAAAAAGTACTTCCTAATTGTAAATCTTTAGATAGCAAGCTCCAAATTAACATGCCCAGAACATAAATTTTGATCCAGCAATCTACAAGATTTTGGTGTCACTGAGATACTAAATTGAATAATTTAATCAATTTCACTTCAAATTATTTCCTTGTGAATCACAGTGTACATAATTTCATATACATAAGCCATCAACAGAAGAAAATACTAGTATCTGTAAAATCTATTATCACCACCTCGTTGCAATTTTTTTGAGGTGTTGGGGTTTTATTCTCCTATCAGTTACCTAACATTTTTGAGAAAAGAAACAAATGATGATCAACTAATCTGAGTCTCAAGACAAATCTGTTAAATTTTTGTACTGGTATAACTCCCTGAAGTAATTTCTACATGTAAACTCCACTTTGCAGTTTCCTTAAGAATGAAGACAATGGTCTGCTTTTTAAGTGTGTTCTGAGGTTAAATGTTTTAGAGATTATGAAGCACTTCACTGCTGTGATAATGAAGAAGCTGATACATCATATTAATAGGATGGACAAACAATATATTTTAAAAAATTAAAAAAAAAATCAAACCATGCACCTTTTAACTAGTAGAGAGTAATCCAGAAAAATAAGAATTATAACTGCAGTTGAATCTCTCAGTCTTACAAGCAGTATGGCTTGGTCAATCAACATTTGCAGGCAATTTCAGGCATATCCATTACAGCAATGTATTCTAAGCTGTGATTTGGGGTCTGGCTTTTTAAGGCCATGTGACTGTAGTGTCAAGTTTCACCTCTCTGGGGGTGTCTTGCATGGTAGAAGTGATTTGTGTCCACTCTGCCCTAGATGCTCTTCAACACAGCGACATGCCACCTGCAATTTAAATGAGCATATTCAGGGACCTAGTTTAATCTAGGTAGACATGAACAACAAAGGAACAGGTTAATCAGCACTTGACCTCTCTGCATCACCAGGATCAGCTGTAACATTTCCACCCAGGCCAACAAAAAATACGTCAGAATAATTTTTCCAAATTACTGTGCAAACCTGTAAAAATACACAGGGCACTTAGGCTTGTAATGGTGCTTTAAGGTCATGCATTTATTTCAAGGCATATTTTAACATGTAAAGGAGTGATATCAGAAGTTTTTATTTACAAGCCTCTCTGTATGGTAAGTTGAAATAACTGTAAGTAACTGGATCCTCTTTGGAGCCCTGTCATGAATGCTTCTCACTCAATGTGATCTGATGATGTAAATAATTACAAAAAGATTGCTAAATGCTCTGAAAGGTCTACCAACTTAGAGAAAAACAAACTATTTGTCACTTTAAAGGAGTTAAGATTTTAAGGCAAGGCAAGGATCTTGCCCCCCAAGGCTTCTTGCTCCCAAACAACTACTTCCATCCATAATACAATCTGCACTACTCTCCACATCATTCTTTTAAACAAGGTGAATTGGCTTCCATTTTGTGATATGCCCTTATCTCCCTTTGCTCTTACTCAGCTTTTTCCCCTTCCCCTGCATCAGCTGCGGAGGTCATCCCAACCTGGCTAGTGAGCTGAAACAGCAGGACTCAGCAGGCACAGATGACAGAGCAGTAAAGAGCCATTTCATTTTCCCCATTAACCTATCTCTTCCATTCCAGCAGGGTTCCCTCTGCAACAAAGAGCTGTTACAAAAACCAGCAAATGCACTTGATAGTAATAATTTTGGTTAACCCACATATAAGAGAGATTGTGGACTGCTCCGGGCTGTGGATGATCCTTGCTTCTGTAGCACTGTGTGAAAAGGAATATTTAACACTGGAAACTAGATGCAAGTGATATGAAAGGGAATTATCTAATTCACTAAACCATGATAAGGTATCATCTGTGTCATTGATATTTTTGTCAGCTCCCTCTCACATACATATTGCTCCATTAAATGTTCAAGCCACCATCATGCCACTCACATTTTGTTAAACGGATTCATGCTCAAGACAATCTATAAATGTAATTATTTAACTATTAAAATGGTAAAATACAACCTTTTTATTATACTGAGTAACTTTATCTCTTATTACATAGACATGCAAGTGAAAAACCTGTTTTCCTATAGCTAATAAAAGTATAAGATACCCAATAGTAGTCATGAAGACAGAAATCAGAATCAGTTACTAATCTGTAACTGAACATTACAGCCTGAAGTTTTGCTTATCAGATATTACAAGTTAAATAAATTTTATCTTTTGCTTTCGGTTGATAATGTTTGTTTATTTTGTAATTAATTAGATAAAAAATGTGAAAAGCAATTTTTGTTATGGGTATGCACTAATGAAGAGACCCTGACATCCACAAGGAAGAAACTGTGCAGCAATGACCACATGGTTTATAGCATAGAATCTGCTGGAAAAGCAGATTCTTCAGTCTCTCTCTATTTTGTCCTTTATCCTGAGGTAAACTGTTAGATTTTAACTTCAGAGTCTTTAGTTGTGCCAGAGTACATGAGCCATACAAATGGTGGGGTAAAGACCCTTCTGTCATGTTGGCTTGTTACGAGACATCCAACACCAAGACATCCAACACCAATCCATCTGGGGAGCACAGGAGAGGTTCTGAGATCTGGGTTTGCTCAGTCTGAAGAAGAAGATTTTACTCTATTGCCTGGAACTATCCAATACAAGGAGGGACGTGGTGAAAACAGACTCTTCACTGTGTTGCATGGTGATGGGAAGGGGCAGCAGAAAAAGCTTTGACATAGAGGAGGAAAGGCATTTTCATCGTGAGATTGGCCAAACCCTGTCACAGGTTGCCCAGAGAGGAAGATATTTCAAACAAGACAGGGTGTCTCTGAGCTGAGCACTGTGATCTCACTCAGCTGAAGCTACAGACTTCCACCATTCCTTGTATCTGTTTTCTCCATTCCAGGGAGAGATAATCCTGACTGCAAAGCTGAAGACAGCATGATTTTACTCTTTGTCAGAGCTGAATTCCTGCATTGCCTATCTCTATACAAGCAAAAGGAAAGGTAATGTTCAGGTTTAGGTTCTTGTTGGGTGTTTCAGGAAAGGCAACAAATGCCAGCAGCTCATGGGAAAGTCCAGGGGCAAAGTATGACTTTTATCAGCTATTATGTTGACCTATAACAGTTTTGAATTTCTACTAACCTGATATTTTTCTTGAAAAACATGAACTGAAGTGCCACCTACTGAATTAATCTTGTAGAGTGAGGGTGGCGTTTCTAATTTCTTTAATCTATAGCGGTAGCTATGACCCCAGCCAAATATGCTGTTTGTTCTGCTGGTTTTTCCCTCCTAATATGGAACTTTAAATAATACCACACTCTCAGTGGTTATTTTTTAAAGGCTTCATAAAAAAAAACTATGATCATTGGGTAACAGTATTGGGCAAAAAGTACATACAGACATACATACAACTGAATTCAGATTTTTTTCCTAGTAGTGGTATAATAAGGAAGAAAATAATTCATTGCCTAACATACAGCCTGATGAGAAGTGTACATTTGAAGGGTGAAGTCAAGAAAGGTGGACTGAAATTGTAGGAATTCACATATTGACATTGTTTATTTGTATGAATGTATATATATTTATATATATGTGTGTATGTTTATATTATTTACAGAGATGAAAATATTTCCTCTTTAGATTGCACCCAGAAAAGATAGGTACAGAGGAAGGCTAGGTGCATAAATGCATCTTAATCTTGAGGGGCAAGGAAGAGTGGACAAAAAAGGGAAAAGGTGAAAACTGAAAACACTGTTACAAATGACAGTGATGAACCCTAATTCCCAATTTAATATAGTTTCCTTTGTTCTCTTCCTTCTACACAAAAACATAAAGAACTATGTAAGAATTTTTGTAAGGCTAAGTTACCGGCTAAAATTAATGAGATGATAATCAGGTTTTAAATTAGAAACTGTCCTCTCAAGAGAAGAGAATCTTGTTTGCATGAATTTAGACAGTAAATGGGGAAAAAGTTATCTTGCTGGTGTTTGTGCCCAGTCCTCAGAGGTCTCATGAGCTTCAATTTTGGCTTGCTTTAATTGCAGGGGGAGATGTTAACTACTTTGTGGGACTGGATTCTCTCACTATGATATCTATGAAACAGTATCCTTGATATGAAAAAAAAAATCTTAAGTATCTAAATAATCAGAAAGTCTAATAGACATAAAGTAATCTACAAATACCTTAATGTCAACTGATAATATCTAGGCTTATAGATGACATTGATATATAGTAATATATTTGGGCTCTGGAAAGGCAGTGGCTTTTTTGCCAGGAGAGTAGCTTACAAAATTCATTGAGTCATTGACTTCTGAGAAGGATGCTCAGTTCTCATTAATTATGTACCTTGAGAGTAAATTTTATCAAACAACTCCTCTCAACCCTGAGGTACTTATTTCCTATTTAATAATGTCTCCTCCAGTGTTACAAATTTAAAACAGAATTAATTGCTTTGGGACATCATAGATATAAACACTTTGAAATTAAGTGGGATTTATTTTCTTTAAATAAATATATAAATAAATGCACTTGTTTTTTGCTATGAGTTCAAGGGTTGAAAACCTACCCTCATAATTTCTACACATTTTAGTTTGAAGCGATTCTTTAAGTATGATGAGCTGAAGAATGCCTCCAATAATTTTTGAAGAGGAGAGTACCAAAAATCCCTGTCAATCGAGTTCGACAATCCATCTATTTCTGTCTCCAAGTATAGAAACAATATGGAAAAGGAAAAAACTGAGTCAATTAACCCAATCATCCAGACTGCCCCAGGGCAACAAAATTGTCTTCTATATACAGAAAAAAGGACCTCAGCTGCACTTAAGTCCTTGAAACACTGCAGTTCAGCAGGCACTCCCAAGTTCCAGGGGCAGTGCAGAAGAAGGCAGGAATATTTGTCTCATGTGAAACCACAGCTAGTGGTGAATATTTCCAGTTTTATATTAATGTTTTTAATTTCCTACTGTTGCATTAGCTAATGTGCTATTGCACAGAAGCTTACATGTTGCCTAAACTATTTAGGTTATACAGTTGAAATAAAAGAGTTAATTAATTGAGAGATGGAAACCAACAAAGAGCCATTTAGCGGCAAGTTTTCACGAAAGGAGGTGAAAATACAGTATATTTTTAACTAGTATAATTCTACTGTTTTTATGAAAAAGAACAAAGTATATTAATTTGCATCACTGATTATCAGTGGAAATCTGTGAAAGCCTTAGTAGCGATATTTGGCTGTCTATAGCAGCAGTTTGTCCTAATGTCTGCCAGAGTGTCACTAGGATTCTGATGGGATGTAAAGCAACATTTATTTGAGTGGCAATTAATTTGTGGTGAATGAAGCTTAGTTAGTTCATGGCAAATAGTCACTGCTGAAAGTCTTTTAAAGTTTTGAAAAGGACAGTAAAGTGTTGGAAATGTGAACTCCAGAGTAAGAAATTCATTCTAACATTTTAAATTCCTTCTTTGCTTTTCCTTTAGGAGAGAATAAAATAAATTCCAGTATTTCAGGAACCCTCACCATAATAAAGATGCTGAAAGATTTCCACTATATCTGGAAAAGGAAGAAAAAGTAGTTGAACTGAAGTGGTATTCTGCAAAAATTAATTTGTCACAGGAATACATGGAATCATGGTTCCTAGAAGACCAGACAATATGACCATACGGCATGAAGACAGAGAAACAGATAAGAAACAGGTTACAGAAGGCATAATCTTTAATCTCTACACTAAGAACAAGCAGCAAACCACATAATACTATTGGCCAAATACAGATCTAGAAAAGGTGTTCCTATTTGAGGTTGTTTCTAATAGTTGCTTTTTTAGTACAAATTCACAGTTAGAAGCACTTTTGCCTGGCTGAGGATTTTTTTTTTAAACAGAAGGAAGAATAGTGAGCTGAAGAAAAAATATTTGACCAGCGAAAGAGACAGAAAAAGAATATTAAATCTTACATTATCACATGCCAGGTGATGCTGTCTTCACATTCCAGCAGGAACTCCCTAATTCTTGTGTTGTAAAAAATAGAAATCAGGATATAAATTTCTCTAGGACACTTAGATATCCTCATTTTCCTTATCCTTTTCTTTCTCAATGCCATCTTTTGGCATAAAGTCTAATTGTGCTACACCATTTCAGAGAATCTCAGAAAATATTTTCTTTAGTACACCAATCTGTTCTCCTGGAATTACTGTCAGGAAAAAAAAAAATGTCCCCACCTTCCCATGATTATTATAATGCCTCACTGTACTACTATATTGCTCATCAGATAAACCTAATTTAATTTCTGGCCTGTATCACAGTTAGTAGCTTGATTCTGACATGCTGCTTTGGTGGTATTAATTAATGGATTGTTTCCTTTTGTTCAGTGCTATTTCCCACTCTGTGGTTTTTGTTGACCTCTAAGGAGTTCTGCATAGTGGTGTGTGTGAGCCTTTTGCTACCTGGCACAACTCAGTGTTCAACCTTCCCCAGAGCATTTCCCTGTGGAATCGTTGTTTGTCAGCAGGGCAGGAAAAATAAATATTGTGAATGGTGGGGATGATCCCTTTGAGTAGATTGGAGACCAGTAAGGAAAGTTTCAAGATATATGCAAGTGTGTG
>VZSR01003806.1:2214457-2247921 GCA_013398615.1 Brachypodius melanocephalos | reverse complement strand
GAGCAATACCAGTTCCCTGGCAGTACAGTTATGAAGCTGTGTAGGTTTAAGGCATGAGTTCTCTGAACTAGGACAGAGCATTTTACAGAGAATGAAGGCACAGCTGACACTGCCAGAAGATGAATTAATCTGTTGAGCTCCTTGAGCTTCACCCTGGATGGGAAGAACCCTGTGAGTCAGGTATAGCCATTACCAGCCTGAGCTCCTATTTGTCATTTTGTCATTGATGAGATTACCTTAGTGCTCATCTCTTCTGGTACTGTACAAAATCAAAGAGACTTGTTTAAACTGCTGTGCCTTAATCTGACCAGTCTGACTGTTCCCCTGCTAGCTGGAACCATCCACAGAAGTGAATGACTGAGAAATATAGCCAATAAAGGCTACATCCTTAAACCGTCTCACATTCATATTGACTTGTTGTTTCCAACTGCAAAATCAAACAGATTAAACAGCTGCTGGAAGTGGTCTAAGCTTCCTTGCTTGGCTTTGAACCAAGATGAATTAGAAGGGATCACAGGGTCACATGTGCACTCAGAAGTCTTCAACTTCCACTTAATTTTGTCTCCTCTCCTGAATCCAAGATATGTTCACCTTCTTTCTGCATATATGAATTACATCTAGTTTGAGATGCATAGTTTTGGAAATCCCTAATATTGTAGAGAAAGATGGATTCATTCCTAGGTTCTCCCAGATTAGACAGAAGCCCTGATCCTACGTACAAAGGGTATGAAAGGATCTGTGCCTCAGAGGATGCTATGTAGATAAAATAGAAAGCTTAGCCAAGCAGCATAAACAGAAAATTCTCTCTGTTCAGTGAGCCCTCTGCACTTCAGACAGAAGTTTCTCCTCTATCTGTAGCCCTACCTGCCCTTTCTGATTCATAGGCTTGCACACAAGTGTTTTTGCCTTTCATATTTCATCAAGGCATTTTCAACAGCATCTACAACAATAGGGCTCGGTCTTCTGCATAACTTCCCTTTCTGTATTGATGTACCTTGGATGGGTAGGGTTTCTGTCTTTTATGTTTCTGTAAACTGGAAAGAGAATGTATCCCAACCAGCTGAAAAGTGTAGTAGCATAAATTGGGCTTAGAAGTGGACTAATAAAATAAGAGCTCTTAAATTCATAAAAATTTTGTAAAAATGCTATGACAAGGCATAGTCAAAGTTACTGATGTCACAAAGATACAATGTTGCATGCTTTTGTTTGAATTAGGAATTCTTTTATGACGTAAAGAGAATGATCATTCCTTAGTGACTGTTCTTCAGTGTGGTTCCTCCTTTGGTTGTTTTAAAAGTCCTTTGGAAAAGACCTCTCTCCACACTATTCACATCATCCTTACAGGCTGTTCAGAAGATTTTTCATGTAGGAAGGAATCTTTCTCCTCATTCCTTGTACAGTGTTGAAGGCATAGTAATTTCCGACTGTTTTGCACTCAGGTGACAATTCTTTAGGGCACACAGTAAGAAAGACAACAACATTCAAGTCTTCCTAACTATTGTATAAGTAAAAGTTGGAAAATATAGAAACGGTGATAATAACCTCACATTCTTCCTGATGATGGGAATCCTAGCTATTGCAGCACTGGACAAGCACCTCTTCATGGATCATGGCAAGCTGCACAGAGTCCCAACGGTGGTGAGGTTCTCCAGCTCTAAATTAACTGGCATTTCCATAGGATCTTGCTGACATTCATAGGCCACTGAGAGCAGCCAAGTTTGGAATGTAAGCTGAGCCATGAAGAGACCATTGCACAATATATGCCAATGCCCATGTCTCAGTAAAGTTACTCAAATAGATACAAGTCACGTTTTGGTGCAAGTCACAGGCATGAGTACAGCCTGGGAGAAGAATTCATTGAGAGCAGCCCTCCAGAGAAGGACTTGGGGTTTCTCATGGATGGGAAGCTAGACCTGAGCCAACAGTGTAAACAGTCCAGAAAGCCAGAGGTATCCTGGGCTGCATGAAAAGCACCGTGGGCAGCAGGGTAAGGGAGATGTTTTGCCCCTTTATTCTGCCCTTGTGTGACCCCACCTGGAGTGCTGAATCCAGCTCTGGAGTCCTCAGAACAAGAAAGATGTTAGAACAGGTCCGGTGGAAGGCTATTAATATAACAAAGGGGTGGAGCACCTCTCTTATAAAGACAGGCTGAGGTGGGATTGTTCGGCTTGGAGAAGAGAAGGCTCTGGAATGACATAATTTCAGTCTTCCAATACCTTAAGGGGCTTATATAACGAGGGAGAAGGACTTTTTATATGGGCAGATGGCGACAGGACAAGGGCCAATGGTTTCAAACAGAAAGGGCACAGATTTAGATAAGTTGTTAGGAAGAGATTTGTCATGAGGGCACTGGAACAGGTTGCTAAGAGAGACTGTGGAGGCACTATCCCTGCAAGCACTGGAGGATAGGTTGGATGGGTCTCTGACAAACCTGATGCATCCCTGCCCATGACAGGGCAGTTGGAACTAAATGATCTTTAAGGTCCCTTTCAACCCTAACTGTTCTATGATTCAGTGATTTGAAGAAAATATTTCATTTTGAGGAGACAATGTACTGTACTTAGCTTGAATACACACTGAATACATGTAAATTGATTGACTATGCATTTGTTATGCATACATGGAGTAATCATATTAATTTACAGTGCATTCTCATGGTATCCTTGAAGCTGAGACATACACCTAAGAGGTCATGGGTTCTCTGACATAGATGGTTGGTAAATGGACACGTTATTCAAATGACACCTGTATACTTGAGAAGAAAGCAAAGACATAGATCACTACCTCTTTGTACAATAGGCTTCTGGCTGCGTCTCTACACATAAGCAGTTTTTAGCAAAGACGATATAAAAATGCAAATGCAAAATGTTGTTGAAAAGAAAAACAAAAATTATGGAGATTGAATGTCTGGACCAATGGGAATTATTTTATGTATCTACTAAAACTCACTGAATCTATAAAAAAAGCCAGTGTGTTCTTCAATGATAAAGACTGAGAATTATATAGTCACCTAAGCTGATGAAACTTACAGATTTTAGGGTATTTACTTATACCCTATAAGTATACCTAACCAGGAAGGAATAAAAGAGAAATAAGTAATGCTTTTTGAACAATGAATTCATCTTTGATGAATAAATGAATTAAGAAATAATGTGAAGCTGTGTGGTCAAGAAGAAGGAAAGACAGTGTCAAAATAAATAATGCAGCCTCGTGGTGTGAGGACAAGTAGAGGTCAGCAGCAGACATTCAGAGGGGAGGCAGACTGATGAAAAGCCTCTTTCTGAGTATTAACCATAAAAAAGAAAATGCAATAGTTCAGTCCAGACACATTGTTGGTTAATCACTAAAGTCATTTTGAAGATGACTGCGAAGTGCAAACACATTTTTCAACGATCTGTACTGTGTATGCATTCAAATACCCTGTTTTATAAGATATACTGTATTGAAACTGACTGATACTAGAATATATGACCACTGGGTCCCATGTCTAGTAAAAGTAGAAACCTGAAACTCACACATTCAAAGAATACAGAATTAGATGAATCTGACTTCCTTAATGTACTTTGCTAAATATTACTGAGAATCTTCATTTGAGGACTTTAATGTAGACCACAGGCTTCATTCCTGTGATAAATACTCATAATCAAGGAAGAAGACTGTGAAACTTTCTCCAAGATAAGAAAATGTTATCTTGGGACTAGGCCCAGAAGTCTCTGTGTATTTTCTGCCCTACAGATTACTTGGGCAACCAGTGTTGCAAAGCCATTTTATCTCTGAGGGTATCTGGTCACTTCAGAAATGGATATTCTAAAAACGGCAATATTCTGTCTTTATATTGTCAGAATAAGTTTATTTACACTCAGCTTGTACTTCTGCCAGTTGTTTTCCATCCAGAGGTTATTTTCAGCTATTTGCAGAGATAAGGAGATCCTGGTTTGTGCTTTTTATAAATATCATCACTGTGTTTCAAGTGTTTAAGCTTGTTTGCCCCAAAATACATTTAAGTACTAATAGAGTGATATTAAATAGGATAATTGTAAATCTTACAGGGCTCCATAGTTAAGAAGGTGGATGAGAGAACTATTACCATAATAATACTTTAAGCTGAATAAGAGAAAAAAGCTGTGATATTAGTCTTTTGATGCTTTCCTGCAGCTTTAGAAGTGGGGCCAAAATATCTGTCAATCACTGTTACTAAATAGTAAAGAAGGTCTCACAGAATGAGAACCACAGCATTTTTCCATTAGCTGCTGTAGTGGAAGAATTGATCTGACCTGCTGTTAAGATTGGATTATAAATCTGCCTCACCAGGCCTGGAATTAGCATCTTCCTGTTATTGCTGTCTGTGCTTATCTCAAATTCCCACTGTGGGAATTCTTTGTTTGGTGGCTTATCTTATGGGAAGTTCCTTCTGTGGTTTTGACAGTGATTTAAGATGGGAAACTGTGTTCTTTTAGTCTTTACATCTATACCCTCATGAAATTTTAGAGATTTATAATTTTTGCAATTACCATCCTGTACTTCTTTCATACTGTGTGAAATCACATGTAAATTTCTTAAATTCTTGTATGAAATGTAGAAGAATCATTAGATATTAACTGAGCTGTGGAACTTAGAAAGTACACATAAGTGAACATGCATGTCTGTTTGTTTTCTGTGAAAATAAAATACAGGTCTATATCTGAATGAAGTGGGAAATGTTTATCTCTGCATTTAGATAAGCTAAGAAGGTTAATTTCTATCTCAGGTAGAGCACATGCATTCATTTCAAAAGCATTCTTTCTGTACCATATGGCAACCTTTATACTAAATATTAATCTCTGAAAGAAACCATGAATATTAAAATATAGAAGACAAGAAAAGCTAATAGAGCAATGATAATAGTAATTTGTTTTCTTTGTATCCTAATAGAGGAGCACATCATTAGTCTGCAACAGACATACACATAAACGAGTTGCTCTTGGTACATCTGGGATCTGCACCAGTAGATGGCACTGCGGGAATTACGATGGCTTTTGGAGGGCAAGGGATGATAAGTACCTCATACCCCACCGCATAGACTACTAAACAATTTTTGTCTCCCACTGATTTCACCAGTGTAATCCTGTGAGTCAGATTTTTGAGGCTTACTTACTGCTGCCAGTGGAGGATATACTGAAACTGCTGACGCCAAGTACTTAATGTAGTTTATGTTATAGAAATACTAATCTTCTATATTAAATCACTTACAGAAGATACCTTTTCCTAGTAACTTTTCATAATATTTACCTTCAGATAATCAGCTCACTTCTTTTTTTTTTTTTTTTTTTTTTGATGAGTTGTCAAACTGACACAGAGATAACTAGGGTTGCCAGTAGTATTCATTGTGAAATTTGAGCCAACCCTTCCTCTGCTGGACTACCATTTTATGAAGTGAGGGCCTTCTTCTGTTCAGGCACCACAGTCATTTTCACAGCCCAGAAGCTTGCCTAAAGAGAGAAATGAGCTTTTCCTGAGTTGCAGTTTTCAAAACTCTGTCCAGGCTCCAAAAGGCAGGCAGGCTTATTTCCACATCACAAATCATGAACAGTAACAAAGTTTCCAAGGGCTAAATTATGCCCTTAGTGGTACCTATGTGATTGTTTTGCCTCTAAGGTTTTTGAACAGGTGTAACTATTGGGATTTAGTGAGCAATTCTGCCAATGATGCTCAAGATGGAATAGTATCCAGCTGTGTTTCAAATAGTTATATTACTTCTGCAGGGCTAAGAGAGATCAACAAACAAACAAACACAAAGGTGTTTATTTTTGTCACTAAAGTAAGTAGATATGCATCTAAAAACAAATGAGATCTGATCTTTTCAGCAAAATGGTGCTGTTAGTGTAATCTTTTTCTGAAGGAAAATTGTTATTTTTTTCTTCCCCCCCTCCTCTTTTTTTTTTTTTTTTTTTTGGTCTGAGAATCAGACTTTACAAAGTATTATATGCATCCTCTGATGGCCTTTGACACACTTGTATGATCACATGTCTGTTTACAGAAGGTTTTTAAATTCAAAGATTGAAAGTATTACAAATACTATCCTCTGGAAGGGCAGCCCAGAAATCTGGAAACCCTGATGGGTAAATAATTACAAGGAATAGCATATCAGAGAAATAAGAAGTTGAGGAGCTGAGATTTTCTGCAATGAGTGCATATACTGAAAGGTAAATATTTTTCTTTACCCCACAACAAACTTTTGGTACAAAGTGTTCAAGGCTGTACTGAAATAAGGGGTTTGTAGGCTGAAACATGTCAATGTGAAAAGTATAGCCATGGTATCTGTACCGTATTAGCAATCTAAATGGCAGAATAAAGCCTAATTGGGCCCTACAGCACTTTTACTGATGGATGTCAGGACTAAAATTCCTTCACAGACAGAGGTCAAACATCCATCTAAGCCAAAATCGTTCACTGGTTTAATTGGTTCAGGCATACGAGTTTTCTAGCCAGCAAAGAACAAGTGTGTGACAAGGACAGCATCACAATTGACTGCCTTTGGCTCCACAAAATAAGCAATCAGGCACCAATTTATGGTTGGGTCAAAGGATGACAGATATCAGCAAGAATTTGGAATTTTCAGTGGACAAGACTGTGTGCAAAAGGATGCTGCAATGACTGTCACGCAGCTGCTGTATCCCTTGTGGAATCAGTCACAGCTTCAGTCCTGCAGTCACAGCTTCCTACCACCTGCTGTGGCCAAGTCACAGTATCATTTGTTGATGCCTGATTTGAGGACCAGATTTATACCAGGCTCCATCTGATAATAGATCCCAGAAGAGCAATAACACTATGAGGAAGATTAGAAAACAGCCAGTGCCAGCCACAGTCTCAGGACTGTGGTATGTCTCATTTGCAACAGAAATGGTGGATTTTGTCCTGTTTTATCACTAAAGACCTTTTCCATCTGGAAGATGGCCTGAGCTGGTGCATAAAAAGGAATTTACTTTTTTTTTTTCCTTGAATCAAGAAAGTCAGCCAAATTCATATGCATAATATATTTTGGATTAAATGTAATTTGATAAATTTAATTTTATTTCACTTGATAAAAACCCAGAAATTAATCTCCCATTGAAAGAAATTGAATCACATATACATTTGAATGTTTATGTCTCAGTTGTTTTAGAAACTCTCTCTAACGTTATATAGTGTTTTATTAACTACTCAAAAATTAATTCGGAGAGCCTATTGTCTATTGAATGGAATCAGAACATATTGAAATTACTGAATAAAGCACATATAGAAAAATAATAAATTAGGAGATGTAGTATTTCAAAAGCAATAATAACTATCACTTCACAGAATCACAGAATCATGAGGTTGGAAGAGACCTTCATCAAGTCCAACCCATGTCCTAACACCTCAACTAAACCATGGCACTGAGTGCCGCATCCAGTCTCTTTTAAACACATCCAGGAATGGTGAGTCCTCCATCTCCCCAGGCAGACCATTCCAGTATTTTATCATCCCTTCTGTAAAAACTTTTTCCCAATATCCAACCTATATTTCCCTTGGCACAGCTTAAGACTGTGTCCTCTCGTTCTGTCAGTTGCTGCCTGACCCACTCCAACCCAACTAGAACCACCTTTCAGGAAGTTGTTCCTTTGTATCTCTCTGTAAAACATCCTCAGAGAATGCTATATTTGTGATTTTTCTGCAATCATTAAACACAAAAGTTTTTTTTGTTTGTGTTTTTTTGTTTGGGTTTTTTGCAATTAAGCTTAGGATTCCTTCGTGGATAATTTCTTTACTATATATAGTATCTAGAAGAAGTTGGAAGACAGTTCCTGTCACCTGGTACAATGTATGTGTTAGGAATGCAGTTGTACTCCTGGTGTCACTGAGCAGTGACACAATGGCTGTCATCAGCACAAACTGGAGAGGTCTTTCGCTCCTCTCTGCCTCAGTGATTTTCTCCTTTTTAGAGAACATTGTTTCTTTCTAGCTAGAATCTGCCCCTTCACTTTTGAGTACTTGACATGTCCAACATTTGGCTTCAAATGGTTGGTATAATGTGATGCTTTTCCCATTATGCTTTCAGGTCATCATTTTGACTCATTGATTCTGCAAAGCATCTGGTCTCCTTCAGTTTAAGGACCACACCTCTCGAAACACTCAGGTGCATCTTATTTCAAAGGACATCAACAGCTTCACAATTGATAATTCCACCTCTTACCTTTATATTTGAAAAGATATTCATAAGTGAACGAAAGAATTATCAACCTCAATTAATTAAACCTTATTTGTAATAAAGCGAGGAACCCCACATCATTTTGAAATTCCTTACTAGACAATTTCTGGACACACTCATTAAGGATTCTTGTCTGCTTGGAGCATGACTTCACAGTGTTGAACCAGACCCAAAGTTTATTTAGCTCAGTATCCATAGCAATCACCCAGTTGTCGTGTGTTCCTAACAGTTTGGTTTTCTAACTGTAGATCTACATCAGGCATCTCCAAATATTTTAATTTTTATAGTAGTGGTTAGATATTTTGCCAAGTTCTTTTAATGATCTGATAATTAATTCTGAATCTTGTTAGCCTTTGTGCAGGGTTTCTTTTCCTCCTTCCTTCAAAGATATCTTCTGTTTATCAATATTAAAGAAAAAAAAACAAGAAAACCCCGCTTTTACTTTGCTTTTTACTATCATCACATTGCACATCCTTTTGGCTTCTCTAGGCCTCTGTGAAAAAACTAACAGTACATCACAGGCTTGACCCTCCTAAGCATCTTTGTGGCATCTGCCAAAGTTGCTTCTCACTACTCATTCCCTTCCCAGATCATTAAGCATGGTGACATCTGCTCTTGAGCCTTGGGGGCCCCACTATTAACCTTTTGCTAGGACTGAAAATTGATCATTTAATCCTACTCTCTGGTGTCAGTCTCCAAGCTAGGTTTTGATCCATGTTACGGATCTGGGCTACGACACATCCTGGTGAAGTCAACGAGTGTACTATAAAGCTGAAATCTTGGTACGTGCTCAAGCTTGCTGTGAAACTCCAGCAAAGAGGAGACCTAACTTTTAAACTAAGAAACACCTCCAGGTTATGGAAAGAGATGCATCTGAAGTACCGTTTCCAAAGCAGTTTGGAAAACTTTTGGGGGTATTTTTGTTGTTGTTATGGGGGGCTTTTTTGCATTATAACACTGCCTACATAGAACTATGACAGTAAAGTGTCTACTGTTTCAATGGGCTAATATTCTGATAGTGAAAAACTAACTGCTTTCATAATAAAAGAATTTTCCTAAGACTCACTATTTTTATTACTTAAGGAAAGAAAAAGGAGAGGAAAATATGTTCAATTTTTGATAGTTTTCATGATAATTGCAGTATGTCAATGGTAAATGGCTTGTAGAGAGCTTCTAACTCAACAGTGACCCCATCATTCTTCTCCTAAAGTACTTTGCCTCCACCCTTGTCCCTCATATTTCCCATAATTACTGCAGACAGCTTCCACATTGCAGTATTTTTCCTTTGTGCAGTTAATTTCTTATATTGGCAAAACATCTGTGACTCATCTTTATTATCTGGGACTTGAAAACAAGTTTTCTTGGGACCTTTTGTTAGAGAACGTTTTCTTTTTGGAAAAGTAAATATATCTGGGATGGTCTAACACTTCTGAACTGTAGAGTCATTCTTGTACCAAGAAAGGCTTCTTGGTACATTAATAGGACTGACTGTTAGATTGAATAGCCTGATGCTGTCTGTGAACCTCCCTGTTAAGAGTCCAATTACAGTGAATCAAGGGATGCAGAATCCTCTTGTGTGTCTGAATTTTCAGTATCAATGCACAAACAGAGGCATTGTCTCTGTGTCCAGTTCAATTTTGTTAATGCAAAATTTGCGTTCTTTCGTTTTCTAATTGTAATTTCATTGTTTCATAGAGAAGAGTATTTGCTTTCTATTTCCTTTGTTTTCCCTTTACTTCCCCATATCTAAGCTTTTCCATTCCTTACAGTAAGACAAATTGTTTAACTCAGTACAATAGTGTCTTTATAAAAAAAGTAAAGTCTATTATAGTTGAGTTTCTATATTTCACATGTGTCTTTCAAGAGAATTGTATGTTATGAAAACCCAGAAGAACAGTCATTCTTCACTCATGCCACTTATCTCTTGGAAACTAGGAAAGTGTAACAGCTTCAGTAAATTTTAAAAATCTGATCACTTGAAAGATAACAGCTTTCCTATACTAGTCAGCTCAACTCAGGACAGCTTGATGTTTGGTAAACCAGAAAATTCCCTTCTCTTATACCTTTTATTTTTATTATATTCATTAATAAGGTCATATATTTTGAGACTGTATTTAAAACTGTTTGGTTTCACCTAGAAGTGAAAAACTTTGCACAGGACCAATAAATGACAGTGATTTCTTATTGACAGGAGACATCAAATCCTCAGAAATTCTAGGCAGCTCACAAGAAGAACATTATAGATGTAGCTTTCCAAGCCACTGAGTATTATGTGATGGTCTCCTGGATAAATCTCTGCTGTATGGATTTTTCATCCAAGAAGAAAAAAAAGCAAAACAACAATTTCAAGCCCCAGAAACTTCATACTTGGGGGCTGACGTGAAGAAGCTGTTGATCTTTATGATGATTATGCCCAAAAACTCTTGTCAAATACAGAGGGATTCCTAGAAGGAGATATATGCAATTTAAGGAAGGCAGAGACCACTAGGGCAAGCAGTCTGTCATGGAATTGGTTTGACTTGGTTGCATTTCCATAATTCAAGAGGAATCTAACTTAACCTGCTTATCTAACTCTGCTTGAAGGAAGGCATAGGGTGAGACTGGGTATGTCTGTGGCCTGATTGTTTAATGTGCCCTTTGCCTGCTTTTTTTTTTTTCTCCAATTGCTGAACACACAAGCAAGCAAACAAACAACTTTGCTTTAATAGTGCTGATCAGCACTGCAGCAGTGGAATTTGAGAATGTGAGTGTCAGAGGCAATCACAAGGGTAAGGATTTACATGAATGAGAAAAAAAAATAGAAAAAGTGCTGTGTCTATTTTGAGACACAGATAAAATGCTCAAGATTCAGCCTCTAATTTAGAGAGAGTGTTAAGCTGACAGACTACTAAAGCCAAAGTGGGACTGTGTCACTCACTTGCATGCCCCATTTCTTATAATCTTTCCCTCTCTTGGACACTGCTGGGCATGGAATACTACCTGAAGCACCTTGATATGACTAGATGTGTCAGTGCTTTATGCTCATTTTCACTGATTTAAAGGAGACTTAAATTCTTTCCAAAGACAATAAAAGATATCTAACACTTCAGGAATGTATTTGGACATGCTTAAAAGACAAGGATAGGTGCAGCTAGATCTGTGGCAGTGGTAAAACCCCAAAATATTGTTTTGACATGTTCTGTCGAGGTATGCTGGTATGTACATTTTTACTTGACAGCACCCTGCCTCTGCTGTTTGAGTTACAAAGCTCAAATTGCCCCATCAACCATAGCCATTCCCTTATAAACACTATAATCCTATATTTCACACACATTTTTTCTGTATGCTCTACATTATATTGTAGTAAAACTTCAACTCTTTGGCCCATTAGTTCTCAAATAGAAGTGGAAAAACTGTAAACACCAGTTCAAGAAAAAGCCACACTGTTGAAGAATGTGGAAATTAAAAACTGCTCATCTTCCTCCTCTCCAGTAAGCCTGTTCTTCTAGAGTAGAATATCTACCAACATCATGAAGCTAAGCATGGAGAGATTAAAAAGTCATTTTATCACATCTCCAGCTATGTGCACTGAGAACCTGCATCCTACTCATAATTTATAAACTGTATTTGACTTTTATCTTTTTCATCTAGAGGTGGTATACTTTAAAGCTGATGGTGGAGAAAAAGCATATTACTGAAATTCCTAAAAATGGAATATAAATAAATATGGATTCAACTGAAACTTTTTCTCAACATCAGTACCTTTTTTTTTAGATTATTCAAATAAATGTGAAGAAAGTTTCTTTTTATGTTCAAAGTAAGAGAATGAGGCATTCATTTTAATTTAGATGGACTCAGCTATAATATAAAGGCACTTCCTCTATGTTAAAACCTTTTTATTCACATAAAAATATGTAGTAGCTTGAGAAGGTAATGGTATGTACTCCAGAGGGATCAAAACTGACCAAAATGATGAATAAAGAATGAGGAAAGACAAAAAAATTTCTTATGACAGGATAAAGGAGCATAGAATAGCTGAAACATGAAGCACTTATAAGGCAAGGAACTATTTCGGCAAATGTGAACCTAGACAGTTCACTGGAATGAAAAAGATTTGTCAAGTTCGAATATGAAAAAAATGTAATTTTGATGCTATTCTTTTGCATAGTTCACCATCACATGGCAGTGCTCCACGGTATTGCATATACACTGTTGCTTTCAATAGAATTTCTGTATGAATTTCATTGCATAGATCCCACCATTATAAATAAATAAATATTTTGTAGTAAATAAATAAATAAAAAATCTCTGGCATTAGGTTGGGGTGTGTGTGATGGCGTGTGTGCTATGGGGGCAGCTTCTGTGAGAAGCTGGAAGAAATCTGCCCTCCACGATGAGCCCACTGCTGGCCGAGGTTCAGCCCATCAGTGACAGTGGTGGCACTGATGAAAAGCATCATTAAGAAGGGGGAAAAACTCCAACAACAATGGTGGCCAGACACAGGAGTGAGAATATGTGAGACAAACAGCTCTGCAGACACCAAGGTCAGTGCAGGAGGGGCAGGAGGTGCGCCAGGCACCAGAGCTGGGATTCCCCTGCAGCCCATAGTGCAGCCCATGGTGAGGCAGCTGTGCCCCTGCAGCCCATGGAGAACCCCAGGGATGCAGAGATCCACCTGCAGCCCATGGAGGATCCCATGCCAGAGCAGGTGACATCCAGATTGAGACCTCATGAGAGAATCATGCTGGACTAGGGTCATGTCAGGACCAGTGGCCTGCTGATGGAGGAGCCAAAGCTAGAGCAAATTTGCTGGCAGGACTTTGGGCCCTGCAGGAGACCTGCACTGGAGCAGTTTGTGAAGAACTGCAGCCTGTGGGAAGAACCACTTGCCCTGGAGAATTTTGTGGAATGCTCTCTCTCATGGGTGAATTGACCACAACCCCCACTTTTAGTCCCCAGTATTTAGGCAGGAGGAGGTAGAAAAAATCAGGAGTGAAGTTGACAATTTGGATTTCTATATTCTGTAATTACTCCAGTGAATTTCTGTTTTTGCTGCAAAGCTGCAGTTTCAGTAGAAGGGGATGATACTTTCTTAGTCACACGCAGAGAAGTGTCTGCAGTCTAATATTTAGGACACTCACATAGGAGGTAAAAGATGTGAGGTTAAATCTGCTCATGCTGAGCAGAGAAATGACCTTGGGTCTTTTGTTTGCAGGGTGAGTGCTCTGATCAGGGAACTATAATACCAAAGGTCAGCAGGAGAACCACAGTTTCTTCATTTTGAAGAAGGCAAAAGCTTCACCTGCATTTCTTTTTTACAGCCTGTATGAGCTACAAAAGCACAGTGTATGCATAGTAAGATTAGGGGCTTCATGGGATATTGGCATATGGGAATCCAGTTCCCATATCTTGACATGATTAATGGAGTTCCACTGCCTGGGGTGTTGTACACGTGCTGATGCAGAGTTTGGAGTGCTTTCAGGAACTTTCTCATCAAACATGGACATGCCTCTAGCCCTGAAGTGTTTGCAAAAAACCGCTATGTATTTTCTTGACTTTTTTTTTTTTTTTTTAAATCTAAAATACAGAAGTTCTGTTTGGCTTTCTGTTTTTATCTAACCTATTCAGTTCCAGCCCCTCACTGCCTGTAATCGTGTATTCTGAAATGGAAGACAGAGCAGAATTGCAACCAAGCTCTTCTCATTCATAAAGAGACTTGACTAGAGAGTTTGTCATGTCTCATTGTCCTCCTTCTCTTTTGCCCAACTTCACACTTTCTCCTTTTGGCTGTTTGGGTAGTACTGATATGAACAGAAATTTATGTTCATTTAGAGCAGGGTCCTAGAAAAAAGGACAAAGGTAGCAGTAAAGTAGCAGATTGTTACTTTTTTATTCAATTTGCTGAATTGTTTTTTGACACTTCATTTTGTAGAGTGCAAGTTTTCAGTAGAGCAACTAAAAAGGGATTTCAATCTTTTCAACTGCAGAATAACCTCTGCAATCAAGAAACAGTAGTCATGCAATGGGCAAATCAGACTGTTCACACCCACAAGTATCTGCAGCATTATGTTCTAAACAGATGCTGATTTACTTTCATTTGGAAAAATGGCTTCTCTGAAAAACTGTGTATGCATTTATGCATGCAGTAGTTTAAGTTGTAGTGCAGAATGTCGGAGCTTTAAAACCATAATCTGAAATCAAGTATGAGAGAATTTTCTAGTTTCCAAATGACATTTCCACTTGTACTCTCAGAAAAGAGTCCTTCTAGCTTGTCTCACAGTGGAGACATTTTAATGGAAACTCTTTTAAGGACTTTTATGGAACGGTCTCTGTCTTAGGTAGTTGAATATCTGGTAAACATTGCAGCTGTTTTTACAGAGAAATGGCTATTAAGGACAGTATGGCCACCACCATCAATAAAAATAAGTGTAAAAATAAATAGATCCCTAATTCATATTTCTGTAACACTTCAGAGTGAGTAAGCCCACAAGCATGATGTTTCCCATAAAGTTCATGCTGACATTCACTTGGGATAACCAAGAGCAGATCTTCCCTTAGTACAGGTAATGATAATCTCATATTTGTGTAGCGTTCAGCAAGAAAAGATCACCTGGATTTGACCTCACTTCACATTTTAAATCAGAAAAAAAATCCAGTAATATGGATAAATGGATGCATTAATGACTCACATATGAAAAGGCATGCCTGATGCAGACTTGGATCAACGTCATATTAGCATTATGAGTGTACATAAATAGCTTCTAATATAGAAACAATCTGCAGTAAAGAACAAGAGAAACAGAAATTCATTTATCTTTAAAAATCCAGCATCTATGTACATGGGTCATTATTTGCCACTTGATTTATTAGATTATATACCCATATACATACACACACATACATATATATATATAGAAGGGCCAGTGGCTATCTTGAAAACTTCAGATACTCATTTTGACTCTTTGAGAAGAGATTTCCAGGGGTTTTATACAGTGATCTTTGGATTCCCCAACAGAACATTTGCATACCCTTTTCACCTCTGGGTCTGCATGCAAAAAAATATTCACATGAACCCTGTAATGAATATTAAAAATTACAAAGATTCACATACAATAATACATTGAACCAGAACTAATGTAACTGATACCGTTTCTGTGACCATCAGGCAAGCTGCTTATTTTGATGGTATTCAGAGTTATTGAGCTCATATGTTGGATTTCTCTGTCCCAGCACTGCTCTAGGCTCTAGGTGCCAGTGTCTGGCTCCCACCAGTGCTGGAACCATTGAGTAACATTTGGAGTAATGAGCTCTTTTTATTTATTTATTTAATTTTTTATGGTTATTGGGTTCCTCTGCAAATAGTGTGAACTGGAGAGAGACAAGGTTCCAGCAATGGTGTCCAGTTACTGGCGCAGCTGGCATCAGCAGGACCAGGGGAAGGCAAAGACAGATGGAGGTTTAAAGGACAAGCCAGAGTCACTGCCAATCAATAGCAGAGTACCACCAATTGCAGCAAAGTGTGTCTCGCATCTAAGGCGATGAAATGAAAAATGACAGATACACCTAAATGTAAGTAGGAGACTGAAATCTCAGGCCGAAAGGAAGCAGGCAGAGCAATATAATGCTGGAGAAATCTGTGTCAGATTTCCTGCTATAAATTAACAGTATAACAATGTAGCTGGAGGCTAAATTCAGACTGAGGTGCTGCTGAGTACAGGACAAAATGTTCAGAAAGAAAAATCAGCATCATTAACAGAAATGGTTGACATTGCATAATTTTGTTCTCTTTTTAATCAACCATGAAGGGACTTTGGTAGAGAAAAAGATGAACATTTTTAGGAGATTGTTTTCTGTCTGCATTTTGTTCACAGTTCAAGATATACTTGATCTTTTCAATTCCAGGCATTTTGGTGGGGGGCTGAGTGTGGCAAGTCTCTCTGTTCTGTGTGCCAGTTAAGCACACTCGGTACCTTGTGAGAGAGCTCTGCACCTTGGCAGATCAAGCCCCAGGGCCCCATTTTTGTGAAGCAAGCTTCAGCTGGAAGCACACACTAAGATCTGCCTGCAGCAGTTCGAAATGTCATTAATATTATCACACAGTTGCAGTTCCGCTGTCACGTAATATCAGGCCTTAATTAGAAGTGTATTCACCTTTTTCTATTCCTGCAAGAGTAGGTCTTTTACTACAGCCCTCTTAATGGAGATTAGTTGCCTGAAATGATGCATCTTACAGCCTGCAGGCAAATTGCTGCTGCTGCTTCTGTTTTCTTTCCCCGTGCAAGCTGCCTGTGAAGCAAAGCACTGTGCAAGGGAGGAGGTCTGCCAGGCTCTACGGCCATGAATTGTGAGCTAGGAGCAGAAGTTCAGCCCTTCTCCAGGGGCAGCCACTTCATAGCCTGTCACGCAGAGATGAAGCTTTTGATCCTGCAGCCTGCTTGAATACCAGAGTCTATGTTTTGTTTCTGTACACCAGAAGCAAGCATACATTATTATTTTAGATTAAAGGTAACAGTCAAACAAGGAAGAGTAAAAGAGAGATCTCCTAGAGTGAAGAAATTCTTTATGCCTGGAAATGACCTAGCACACTTCTAAGTGTTGTGTATGAAAAAATGAAATATGCTTTTACAATATCCTGCAGTTGTGGTAGAGTGAAGCAAGTCCATAGGCAACAGTGTTAACCACTTATATATTCAAATATTCAAGCATTTGTTTAGCTACTTCTTTAATTAACTCTATTTGAACTGTTTTCCCAAATGAATTTGTTCCTTGTCAGTTTAATATACCTAGATAAACAACATGTAAAATATATACAGTAATCAGAATTCAGGAAAAAATGTAGTTTTCATTTACTTTAAATTTCCCATATGAAAGAAAACTTTCTCCCTAAATATTATCAGAAAATCATAAGCGTTAGACTCATGTAACATAATTTCATAAGATTTCTAATATACATCTGAAGAATGCATTGATATGTTCAGGAAGCTTTCTTTTTCTGAAGAGAATACATGGTTACATCAAGGGAAAAAAATTAACTGAGTAAGACAATTGTGACTGTTGTTATGCTTTGCTTCTATACATGGGCATGAATTTTGTCCTAAGTTCAAATTATTACCTTTGCAGATATGATGCTACAATATTTCATATGGCTCATGAGGATTGCTGCAAATTGCTACTATTTGACAGAATTTATTAGAATTGACAAAATTCATTAGAAGACTTTGGAACAGTTTATTTAAATCCAAGGATAGATGGATTCTGAACTTTATTTGCCATGAGTTTTCCCACAATGTTTCCTCTGCAACTACCCATGCCTTAGCACACCATCATTTACAAATGTTTTTGACTGTGTATTTGGTCTCGACAACTGAGATTTATACAATCAGTTTTATTTTCACTTGTGTCTCCTTGCCTGTGCCCTCACCATATTACTATAACCTATAAGTATGTGTATGGAGATGTGCACAGTTCTGTGGTAGCAGTCAGTATGACATGGGTAAATGTTTTCTGTAATTTTGAATGCAGTTGACGTAATTTTGGAACTGGAGCTTTTGATTATACAGAAATTAATCATGTGCTAACTCATAGCAGGCACTTTTTGCCCTAATTTGATGAAACTTTTCCAATATAATGCCATATTTTAAAATAAATATATTTGATTCTTCCCATTAATGGATGAAAACTTATTTTCATTCTTTAATTTTCATTTTCAGAGGAAAAGATCATAACTGCCTTTCTGACTTTGTGCATTCCATTTTATCCATAATAGCAACAGGTTTGATAAACCAGATTGATATAATCCTGTATTACCTTAATTCAAGAATATTTGCTTCTCTGCCTTTTTCTTGCTCTTTATTTTAAACATTCTCAATACTCAGCACTATTCATCTACTCTGCAAATGGGTGAGTTATATTAAAAACTCTCTGTACTATTCTTTATTTTTTTTCTTTAAAGAACAAATGCACTTTTTTATTTTCAGGGTCTGCTGAATTGGTCTGTATTATTCAGAGAGTAAACAATGTAATCTTCAGAAACTCTATTAATGAGTGATTTCTCCCTAATTCTAACTAGTTTCTTTTGAATTATTTCCAAACCATAGTGAGTAGTAGTGGGACAAGTCTGACTTTTTCTTTTATCATATTGAAAGTCTTTGCTGAATAATGTTGAAGAAGTGATTAAGTCAAGAAATGAACAGCAAAAAGAGGTGCTTATTTGATCATTATCACTGTAGTCTTCTCAACAAAGTAACTATACTTAAATTTCAGATAAAATCTAACAAACACACAGGTAGTTTTATTCATTTATGTGTTTTGTGTGTTCAGAGAATTCATAAACTCGTTGTTGCCTTAGGAGGTAAGTCATTAAAATAAAGCTTTCCTGACATTTAAGTAGGCTGTATACCTTCTGCAAGTTATTTATGGTGGGTTATTTTTGCTGAATAAGCACAACGAAGCTTTAATCTTTAAACCAGTGTCCCTGTGTTTCGTTTTATTAAGTTGAACAAACAGGATATAGTTTTAAATTTAGACTTTATTAACAGCTTGAAAAGTATAGCATAAAAGTCTAGTGATCAAAAGTCTATGCTTTTATTATGAGTTTCATAGTATGAAAATGCACAGTCATAAAGGTCTTGTGGAAAAAAGTCAAAGAATTTTACTAGAAGACTGAACATCTACTGTATATTGTGTTTACCCAGGGATTTTATCCAGCTGTGACGTGGAATTTTCTGATCTTAAAGTAAATGTAATTAAAATATTAAAATATTGAATAAATTGAAAAGATTTAGTTGCTGCTGCTGCTATCGTTAGGGAACTCTGGTCTCACTAAGGCTTCAACCTGGTCAGCAGAGCTGGGGAGGGTTTTGAACGTAACCATAAAATTAAAATGAGAAGCAGAGTATGTGCTGACCATGACCTGGCCATAACTGTGTAGTTGTCCCAACAGCTGGCACCCATGGAAGACACAAAAAGCAGTGATTTACAGAAAATGACATCTGTCTGTGAGGGTCAGGCTCAAATATCTGCCACTGATTATATGAGAATAGAGTAGAAATTAGTGATCAGAAAGCTCCCTCTACCAAAGATTCTCCCTTCATTGGCTTTTGAAAATAGCCTTATCATATTGCTCTATTAAAAAAATGAAGGGATGAAACAACAACAACAACAACAAAAAATTAAATTCTTCTTTGTCTTCTTCACCATTATTATTGTTGTTATATTTTTTAATTAACTATTGTTTTAAATAATTCTCCCTGGTGAGAGTAAGAGCTTGGAGCATCAGATCCTTCTCAGCAAAGCTCTGCTGCAGCTAGTAGTGTTAGATTTGCATGTTGGGTTTGCATGAGAGTGACTCTCACTGAGGATGAAGTAAAGTTTTCCTGCATTTTCAGCTAGCTACCATTGTCCAATGACCAGTAGTCATTACTGAAGGGGGATGTTGATCCCAACCCTTTTCCTTTGATCAGGTGCCCCAATTATGACTGCAGCCTAAGGCTTGCTCCTGCCCGTTTGCTGCTGCTCTGCATTCTCCTGCTCCCCTTCAGTACGGAAACTGCTTCCACACAGAGTATCTCCAGGTACAATACTTCAGGCTTGAAGGATGTGGAAAAGATGAGAAAAATATGATAGGGGATTTCTCTATTCCGCTTATTTTTTGCTGTGTTCTGAGAGTGTAACTAGCTCATTGAGAAGAGGATTGACATCTCTCTTTGTCACAGCAGAAAGTTTTCAACATTCTTTTCATAATGGTAGGTGCCCATGCAACAAGTACATGTGTGATTCTAGGGACTTGCAATGCTAAATAATGCTACTGAGAGTAGCCTTGAAGAGAAAGACAGGGTGTGGGTTGATGAAAAACTCAAAAAGCTCAACATGAGCTGGCAGTGTGTGCTCACAGCCCAGAAGGCAAACCAAATCCTGTGCTGCTTCGAAAGGAACGTGGGCAGCAGTTGAAGGAGCTGATTCTGCCATCCTAGTCGGCCACTTGACGTTCCGTGTACTGTTCTGGTGTCCCCAAAATAAGAAGGACATGGAACTAACTGTTGGAGCAAGCTCAAAGGAGGGGCACAAATGATGAGAGGCCCTTCCCTACAAAGACAGGCTGAGGAAGTTGGGGCTGTTTGGCTTGGAGAAGGGAGGGTTGTGTGGAGACCTCACAGCAACCTTCCAGTGTCTGAAGGAGTCTACAGGTTAGGAACTTTTTGTCTGGAACTGCAGTAAAAAGACAAGGAGTAATGGGTACAAAGTTAGAGGGAAAAATTAGGTTAGATGTTAGGTGGAAATTCTTTACTATGAGGGTGGCGAGACGCTGGAACAGATTGTCCAAGGAGACTGTGGATGCCGCAACCCTGGCAGTGTTCAAAGCCAGGTTGGAGAAAACCTTGAGCAGCCAGGTCTAGTGGGAGGTGTCCCTGTCCATGGCAGGAGGGGTTGGGACTAGATGCTCTTTAAGGCCCAATCCAACCCCTTAGCATTCTACAATTCTATGATTCTTCAAAACAAACACACTGTATTTCTGTATGGAGGTTAGGTGGCCTCTTCTGGGTAGGCAGAACAACACGTCAAGTAAACTGACACAGACATCTGTGGTGCACAGCAGAATGTTCACCCCAGCTGTTAAGACTATAGACTTTCAAATACCCTGACATTTTCTCAGTTTGATTTTTCCGTTTTTTTTTTTTATTATTATTTTTTTTTAAGCCTTATTCTTTGAAAATAGGATTAGAGAAAGGAAAAAGCACTGAAAATACAAATCTCTTTGGGATACTTTGCATGTTTGCCAAATATCTCTTAGGTTTATTGTTTGAGTAGACTTGGGCTGAAATCCAGAAGTCTCCATTTCATCCTGCTTTTGATGCAAGATCTTAACTCAAAAGTCTAAATAGTTTTTATGCTTCTGTTGCGTTTGCTTCAACTGAAAACTTCACTTGGAGCTTAAAAGGCATTTTGTTTGTAGTAGAATTTACAAGATTCATGTCAGTATCAAACTGTGAAAATTCATTCCTCAGCAGCAGAAGTACTTTCCATAGCTGGACTGAAAAATGCTGTCCTTTAGAAGTGCTATAAGTCCTATAACATTTGTATTTGTAACTTAGACCAGAACAGAAAGAATAATTTAATCTTCCAACTCCTGTCCACGGTGCATGGGAGAGACCCAATACTAAACACTTTGTTACAGAATAGAACTCCATTTTATATCTTTTATTTCCCTAAGTTTCTATTGCAATTTTTTATCTTTTTTTCTAGAAGTGATCTTTAAAATGACAAATGGTTATATCCTGCTGTTTTCAGTCAGGTTTTTCCAGTGGCTGGGGCACAAATCTTTTGATGATTACCAAACAATACATGATTGTGAGCATGTGTCTACAACTTGTTAGTATAGCACATCAAAACTTTCCTCACCAAATTTTCAGGCCCACAATTGTCACATACCATAGTTCTTGCTTTTTAAAGCAATTTTTTAACCACACTTTCCTCTTATTATATTTACTTATTTCTATACACATAGCCTGGGATTCTTTTCTTTGAACTTCAGATGTCTACATCCAGAGTGGCAGAGCTAAACTCTCCTAGTTATTGAAAAGCAAGCTCTTTAACACCAAATTGAAATAATCTGTTATGAATAACACAGCTATAGCTGATCTGACTTCGATCTGGGGAATGGAGTGGATAACCTATGTAATTTCTCTCTTCTTCCATCCATTGTGATTCAATACCAGTACAAGACGATCAAATTTGTCAGGTTTTGAATCTGAACAGCAGCAGAAATTGGGATAGTGCAAGAGAAAATTTTTACACAAGTTTACAGGTAAGGCAAGGTTCTAATGGATTATTTTCTTATTAAAGTGCTTAAATATTGATTAGTGTAGGCATCTATCTCCCAGGATATGGTTCAGTGACTTTATTTTATATAGTGGACAATGACAGGCATTCATACTAACAGTAGTTGTAAATGTATTTACAAAAAATTGAAAACGTTCCTAACTTTTGTAGATTCATACCTTGGGAAAAAATTTCAACAAAGATTTATTTGTAATCACCATGATAAGCTGACACTAGATGCAGAATTTTTTACAAGTGTATGGCCAGTTCTCTCTAAACTAGACTATTCTGTGCAGAATAACATACTATGTCATTAAAGTTGGTTTATATACTCAAATAGAAAGTGTTCTTTTACAAATGAATCATTTGTAATTCATTGCTGCTTTCCTAAACTAAATTTAAAAAGTATTACCAAGAAACCTGGGCAGAAAAAAAGACTTCATATTTTAAAAATAATTGGGCTGGTCTTCCTTTTCTTCTCTCCTTTTATGATTTCAATTTAGTATAAGCTTGCCTTCCTGCCTTGTTATCTACATCTGTGGTTTTGCTTTCAGGTGTAATCCACTGAGCAGTGGAAAGCCTAATTTTTCTACAAGTGGGCAATGCAGGTCTTCTCCAATTAATACTATATCTCATAATGGGTGTCATGGAACTCAATAGAAAAAGTAATTGCATACACTAGGAAATATTTCCTCATGTTAGCAAATATATGTCATCTGTTTGGTCATCCATTTCTGTCTTATATTTTATTAATATCTGTGGTGTTTTAGTTTTGTTTCATCTTTTTCTGATTTTGTGGGGTTTTTGTGGGTTTTTTTTGTTTGGTTTGTTGGTTTGGGGTGGTTTTTTTGTTCTTTTGGAGGGTTTTTTGATTTTTTTTTGTGTGTTTGTGTGTGTGTTTTGTTTGGTGTTAATATTGTCTCTCATGCAGAAAAAGGGTTTTGCATTACCTGGGAAGTTTTGACTGGTGTAAAATCATTATATCTTTTTCTCTCCTGCCATTATTTTCATTTTGAATGTGACAGAAGGTCCTCTTAGATCATAACTTCAAGTATATTTTCATTCAAACAGCGAGACAAATAACAACTCAAAGGTCTAGTGCAGAGCAGTGTTCATTATCATCTTGTTCTGTACTGTAAATAATAAGAATTCAGTTTGTGAAATTATTTCATGTTTATATAAAAATATTAACCCTATATGTTGTTTGGAGGACTTATATACAGCAAAGAAGAAAGGAGAAATGTAGAATGATGTTAATAATTTTTAATACAATTGAGAACAATGTGAGGCAATTGAGAAAAGAAGATTTTACATATAGGGATAACTATAGTATAACTTGGAGAAAATATTGGTCACAAAAGTCACAATTGTCTAATCAACTGTTTATGAAAATGTGAAACTCATACTGGAAGCAGTTCAAGAGTATAAAGAGAATCAGAATATACTATGGTTATAAGAGCAGACCATTAAAAGAATATTAATCAAACTGACTAACACAGTGGGGAAAATAACAACATTTTGCTCTCCCATAAAATGAGTCCCATACTTGTAGCAAAAATAGACATTTAAATGCATCAAGGAAAGTGTTATAAAACCATAGTCTAAAAATATAAACAAAAATTAGAAAATACATTTAACTTTATTAGATGTAGGCATATATTCTCTATAGCTGCAGAGCCAAAGGTAATTAAGCTAGGTTACATGATTTAAATGTAATAGAGAAATAGCAAAAGAACAGCTAGTAACGTTCCCTTGTATCACTGCTAAATTTCACCAATCTGTAGTTAAAAAAAGAATCAAACTCAAAAAGTTTTTGATCAACATATATGTATGCATTCCTCATATGAAACCTCCATTTGATTATAAAACCAGTAAGTTAATATAAAACACAGCATCTAAAATGTATAATTCTTATCTCAGACTGCCATTAGGAAGAAGACAGTATTATTTACTTTCTTGTTTTGATAATATCTTAAATCAAATATTTGTTTTTACTGATTCTAACTGAAATTGCTAAATTCTGATCTTTTTTTTCCAACAAAAAAAATTCTCCTGAGTATTAAAGTGAGATTTTTATTTGGATTCAGTTACTTAAGTACATACTATACTTAAGAACTGTCAATTCAACTATAAATGTGAAAAAGATGCATTTTCTTCAAGCTGTTCTTAATTTCTGCTCCTCTTTTTCAAGTAGACATGAAATCCCAGCCACTTTCCTTTCAATATAATGTTAGATATTAGGGGAAAGGACAAGAACCTGTTAGTATAAACAGAATAGGAGAAATTAAATATATGATAACTTTTAGTAGCATTGCTTAATGCATTACTGGAACCTTTTCAAAAATGTTGGACATGTATTTTTAAGTATATGACATAATAAAAGTTACTTAGAACACCAAAGAAGATCAAGGAAAATGAGTATTTACAGTAAAACTTGACATTGCTATAGTATGTTTTCAATCCACAAACAGCTAATAACTTGTAATATGTTTCAGTAAATGGAGGTAGATTCTTCGAAGGAACTCTGGCACACAATTTCTCTGTCAGAGGAGCATGTTTAGGACTATGTGCATGATCCAGCTAGGTAGATTTCAGTCCCAAGACACAATTTTCTGCTGCAATGAGACCAAAAGGAACATCTGTCCATAGACAGTGCAAAGCTCAATTTATGAAGTGGAAGAAGCGAGAGAGGAGGTGTGTCAGGAAGATCTTGGTGTCTGTCCATGCACACGCACACACACGCATGCAGAGTTGGGGTTAGCCAAGACCTGCTCACCACAGCCACGGTGATGGGCTGGCACAGTCCAGCCTGGGGAAACGTGGAGCTCATCACAGCCAGGATCTGGTCTGTTACCTGACCCTGACAGAGGCTCTCTGTACACAGACAATGCCAGCTGTCTATGCAGTCATGTTTCCCCCAGCATTTTTTCTTGGAGGGGGTTTTGTAAGCAGATATTGGCACAGGCAACCAGTCAACCAATCCATAGTGATTTTGCACTGCACCTTGTCAGCTGTCTCAGGTGTTGGTCTCCTGTCATTTTCTGTTATAACACCGCTACCAAGGCCCAATCCATCCAGGTCTTATCTGAGTTGCTCTGTCAGCCATGGCTGACAATGCTCAGTCCTCAGCTCTTGGTCAAGGTCATGATGCTCCCCTGACATTGCCTTTTGCCTATCTGGGAATGAAGCCCTGTTCTTTTATCCACTGCTGCCTTATACTTTGGAGTGTGACAAAAAGCCCATTTGACTAATCAGATAGGAAAATCCTGGATCTAGGAAACCCATGATGATAGTTGATTGACTCCCAAATGCCAATTCTGAGATTGCTATTACTAGGAAAGGTATGTGATCCCAACAGAATCAGAGCTCAGTTTAAATCTTTAAGTCTTATTATTAAAAGAGTAATTACATGAAGATATTTGTATGGATATCAGCTAACAACTAGTACAAACTAGGCAATTTATATTCAACTTCCTAGGCAACTGCAGACTCAGCCATTATTACTCACCAGAGATGGGTTGAGTGAGGATGGAATCACAAGTGAGTACCACGGTACACAAACACTTTTTATTTTCCTCTCACTTCTCTGCTGCAGATAAAAGAACGCTTTTGCTTTGTTGAGGTAAATGTCTATATTTTCTTTACAACCAACTTTTCATCATTCTTATTTTGTTGCAGTCTGATCCAAAGGCCTTTTCAGTTATGGAAAACGTGCTTTATGAAGTGAAAATTTTGTGAAAATACCTTATTCTCCCCAGATAGAATGTTAAGCATCATTTCCCATTGCTCTGACAGGTAATAAATGTTTGCTTCCCTTCTGCAATATGTAAAACAATGATGAACAATCTCAATGTATCTAAAGCAACGATTACTTTTCTAAGAAATTATTGTCTGAGCATCTGTTGCACAGAATAACTGCACACAGCATGTAAAGAATTCAACTCAGCCATAGTACAGTTTAAAATGCTTTTACAGCAAATTATGAAAGTTAGAAGTCTCACTATTGTGAATTTATAGACCAGTTATTTTAATTTAATATTCATTATGGATCGTAGGAATAGAGTGTCTATCAGGAATAACAAAATAAAAACAGAGAAACTTCAAACTCATAATCTGTGTTTCTGGAAGGGCTTTATTGATTTTCTTTGTTATAGTACTTCTGCTAGAACTGAATTAATTACTGATGCATCCTAGGAGACAAATCTTTTACCTGAAATTATGTTTTTATTTTCTTTTGGAAATTAATTTTCTAAAAAAAAACCCCAAATTTGAAAACTGCTGAGACTATCACAGCTCAATGAATGCATTATCCTCACATTAATGTGAAGTTTTGCACTACTTGGGGAAATAAAAAGTGGCTTATCTTGTTAAATATAGAACATGACATTATCCAGTGGGCTGTTAGTTTAGCATTTCCCAATGCCTTATGAGACTTTCAAATCTAGACGTTTTTACAACATTTTAATATGGGATGAAATTCATAGTATTACGTCATAGGGGGCTACACAGCTTAGTTAGATATCCCAATATACAGAAAAAATACTTGGATGCTCTGGAATAGGATTCTTCCCTACTGCCTTTGCTGCCAGTTGATATTAATTTCCATTTTAATCTGTGTGGGCAAAAACGTAATGCTGTGACCAGTTTGAGTCTGAACTACAAAGTTTCCACGGAAGAGAAATGAGAATAACTGGAACATTACAAAGCCTGATGTGTAAGCAGAGATTGAAATATCTAGAGTTATTATTTGAGGAAAAAGAATGATGATTGATGGACATGTGATAGCAAGCCTATAAGTACGTAAAAGGCTGCCGTACAGAAGAAGAAAACAACCTAGTATGCAACTGGAAAAAAAAAGAGTTGAAGGATTTATTCCAATAATGAAAACGTATTTTCTATTTTAGGAGAAAAAAAAAAAAGGATCAAAATAAAAAGATCCAAGTAAAAGTGATAGTGAAGCACTGAAGCATCCTGCACATAAGTTCTGGAAGCACAGAACTTCAGGGATGGATTAGACAAAGATCCCTGAAAAATGAGTAGAAATCTATAGGAATCTCTTTTAAAGGGGAGCATAAATTTAGATTATTTTGTGAACCTTCTCAAAGGTTTATTTTAATTATTTTATTTTAAGTCATTCATTTCAAAAGCACCTGCTTCAGAACAGATGAAGAACTGCAGAAGAATTTTCTAAGATCAAATGGATGGGATAAATAATGGATTCCTGTGTGGGAAAAAATGGCCTGCCACAATATTATGTTCTCCCTTCCATCCTTGTGGTTTAGGTATACATGATATTAAAAACATTAGTTTAGACTTAGGCTCTGGACTTCTGAGAATTTTTAGATCTGACCTATTTCAGCGTATTCTTGGTGCAGTCTAGGACACTTTACCGATGAAAAACAATTTTCTAAGCTTTGTCTTCAAGGTTAGGCAGCAACACTTCAGAGCATTAAGAAAAAAGCTTTTTTGCATTGATTGCTGAAATGATGGTCAGATGTTTAAGCTATAAGGGCAGTTAGAGACTTTAATAATTCCTTTCATATATAATAATTTTTTCCTCTTTAGTACCAATATTGAGTTTTGAATCACTTAAAAGTACTCGAGATTATTGATCTGTGGGCTGTTGTTTTTTGCAAATCTAATGAAGAGCCCCCTGACTTGGTTTCAGTGGGATTTTGCCTTGAGAAAGCAAATTCAGGATCTCATAGTCTCTTGGAGATGCTGAGGGTAGTCTGACGTGACACAAGTCAGAGCCACAACTCACACATCTGTTTCCTGGCACGACATACTTGACAAGTGCCAGCTCTCAGCTCCTCAGCCAGTGTGCTTTATAAGATAGTTTCATTTGTCAGATAACACGTAAAGAAAACCTCCTTAGAAAATTCTAAGGTGTATAAAGTTTTCTGCAGTAATTCCCTTGCTGTGTTTGTGCATGTGTTCCTTGGTGGCAGCTGTGGGTGTAACTTCTGAGTTTGAGGCAAGAAAAATTGACGTATGGTTACATGCAGAAGATGTATAGTGGGGTAAAGTAGTTTACCTGAAAAGAGACATCCTGTTTGAGAAACTTTTTAGTGTTAACTACTAGATAGCAGCTACTTTCTTCTTTTTGAACGTGTGACTATATTCTTGATATCTCCACTGAAGCAAGAAGGTGGAAAGAACTTTAAAGAGGCAGAAAATGCTCTTTAAAAATAAAATCTAAAATTTATCAACTAAATATCCTCTTACCAATAGACAGGAAGTCTGATGACACAGTAAAGGGTGCAGCTATGCCAGATAAGATAAAAAAAGAGCCTCCTCAGGTCCTTCAGTGCATAAAGGTAACTAGTACTTTTCATGTTAGATATGTTCCTCAGTTTAAAGCAATATTTACACTAAAAAGAGACTCTGGTCCTTCTGAAGTATTATTGAGCTGAGGCAGCCTGGAGGCAGGAGAGTCTTCATGTAATCGATATTTTCCTTTAGAGTTTGGCATCTTTGTTGGCAATGTTTCTTACTCAAGAGTATGTTTTATGCATTGTAGAAATAATATGCCTTATAAGAAACACTGTAAAACATATATATTGTGATAGCACACTCTTGGAGGACTTTTGTCATTGTTTCTGATGATATTTAAAAAAAAGGATGTTTTGCAGTAAATGGAGATAGTCTGACACACAAGTCTAACTGCAATTTCCATTCTCACTTGGTGGCCATAAAGACCTCCCTGACAATTTGAAAGAATAATATTGCAGATATTTTAGATGTCACCACTTTTCTCAGAAATCACATCTTAATGTGAAACTATTGCAACTACAAAATGATAGACTTAAATCAATTTAAACTGTACCTTCAAATTTGAATACAATTATTCTGAAATAAAATAAGGAAATTGACATAAACCATATTTTAATCAGAATTAAGATGGTAAATAAATTTAAGAGAAATATTTTTAATATAAATAATTTATGAAAATAACACACAATGTCATTGGCAGCCCATCTAATAGTCATACAATTTCAAAAATATTTTGTTAAACATTTGGATTTTAAATATTTTCTAGGGGTATATACATCAAACATTCAAAATGCTTGTACTTTTCTCATCATTAATTATAAGTGTATCAGTTTGGTAAACCAAATGGCTTTGCTTTTACACCCCATTTTAAACTCACATTTCAGAAAAAGAAGCACTCAAAAGGTAAAAGGGGAAAGTAAATAAAAGGAATTTATCTCATTTAATGGTGGAATCAGTAGGTTCCAGTTTCTTTCAAATATCAACTAGAAAGACCCATTTTCAAGACAGACAATTATTTATTGATACAGTGATGGAAAAGGTGATAGAAAGTTATAAAATTTTACAAACCTTTTGATGCAGGGAAGCCTGAGATACTGCAGCCTTGGGCAGCCCTCCATTCAGGGCACCTAGAGCAGATTACACAGGAAGATGTCTAGGTGGGTGTTGAATGTCTCTGTGGAGAGAGACTCCAAAACCTCTCTGAGCAGCCTACTGCAGTGCTCTGCCACCCTCAGTGTGGAGAAGTTCTTCCTAATGCTGAGGTGAAACTCCTTGTGTTTTAGTTTACGGTGGTTGCTCCTCATCCTGTCGTTGGTCACCACTGAAAAAACACTGGCGCCCACCTCTTGACACCCAGTTTTGAGGTATTCATGTGTATTGATGAGATCCCCTCTCATCAGCTAAGCAGATCTAGCTCATAAAAGAGATTTTTCCAGACCACTAATCATCTTTGGGGTCCTCTGCTGGACTTTTGTATTTCTTGAGATGTGTAGACCAGAACTGAACACAATACTCCAGATATGGTCTCAGGAGGAGGATCACCTCCCTTCCCATTATCACTTAGATAATAAGAAATGAAAACTAAATTTTAAAACACCTTCCCCCTGCCCCTGCCTTTTTCAAACATAACTCTGAGGAAGTCATACTCAGATCAATGATGAGCAGCATTGGTGAGAAGCAAGAGAGCTTCATCAGCAAGGGTTTTGTCTTGTTTTTGAGTAGGCCCAGTCATATGGAGCTGTACCTCCCTCACAGTCTTGGGACTGCTGCTTTGTTGGAAGCGAATCATGGAGTGGTTTTGATTGAGAGGGGACCTTGATGATCATCTAGTTCCAAGCCCCCTGCTGTGAGCAGAGACACCTTTCAATACACCAGGTTGTTCAGAGTCCCACTCAACCCCACTGCTCCAGAATTTTTCTTCCAATATCTAATCCAACCTAATCTAATCTAATCTAATCTAATCTAATCTAATCTAATCCAACCTAATCTAATCTAACATCTACTGACTTTCAGTTTGAAGCCATTCCTCTTGTCCTGTTACTCCACGCTCTTGTAAATAGTCTTGCCCCATCTTTCCTGTAAATTCCCTTCAGGTACTAGAAGGCTGCAATTAGGTCACCTTCTTCTTTCCAGACTGAACAATTCCAATTCTCTCAGCCTTTCCTCATAAGAGAGGTGTTCCATCCCTTTGACCAACTTGGTGGCCTCATCACTCCAACAGGTCAATGTCCTTCCTGAGCTGGGGGTGCAGAGATGCAGCTCTCCAGGTGGGGTCTTACCAAAGCAGAGGGGCAGAATCCTCTGCACACATTGCCAGCTCATGTCCAGCCTCTCCTCCACCAACACCTACACGTTCTTGGCAGGGCTCATCTGGATGAGACCATTCAACCAATCCTTTTAACAGTTTACTCATCTAATCCATCACGCTCCAATTTGGAGAGAAGCATGTTGTGGGGGATGGTTTCAAGGCCTTTACAGAAGGTCAGATAAATGACATCTGTAGCCCTTCCCTTGACCACTCAATGAAATTCCTCTATCATAGAAATTGACTGGCTTGGCCTGGTGAAGCCATGCTGGCAGTCTCAAATTACCTCCTTGTCTTCCATGTCCCTCAGGATAGCCTCTAGGAGGATCTGTTACATGAACCTTTGCAGGCACAGAGGTGAGACTGAGAGGTCAGTAGTACCCAGATCCTTCCTTTCTACCCTTTTCAAAGATGGATGCAATGTTTGGCTTTATCCAGTCATCCAGGACTACCCCTGACTACCATGACTTCTCAAACATCATGGAGAGTTGGCAACTACATCAGCAATTTCCTTCAGGACTCTGTGCAGTATTGGGTCCCACAGATTTATGCACATTCAGGTTTCTCAGGAGACCATGAACCTGATTTTTGCTTACAATGGGGGACTTTGCTCTCCCAGTTCCCATCATGCTGTCTTCTAATTAAGATGTGTGGGAAGAGAGGGCGCCACTGAAGGCTGAGGCAAAAAATAATAAGTACCTCAGCCTTCTCCTTTATCTGTTTTTACTTGTTTACCAGCATTGTTTATCAGACAGCATAAACCTTCTTTGACCTTCTTTTTCTAATTAACCTACATGTACAAGCCCTTTCTGTTACTGTTTTGCTTTCCCTTGCCAGGCTCAGTTCCAGTTTTGCATTGGCCTTTCTCACCCCTTCCCTACACAACTGTACTTCCCTGTACTCTTTCCAGGTCACCTTTCCTAGTTTCCACTGCCTATGCTCCCTGCCCTTTAGTTTGACAAGCAGTTCCTTACTCAGTCATGCCGGTTTCTTGCCTTCCTTGCCTGAAATGAACTGTGAACGCAGGCTCAGAACTTGCTGTTATCTAAATGCACAGATATTCAATTCCCTTCCTCCTTATCAACAGATATATGCAAAAATATATTATGTCTAACACACACAAGGGAAGGGAATATAAAATATGATTGAAACTGTTGAGTCTATGAAAATGTTCCTCAGTATCAAAACTATAACCCAAAATAATTTACACTACACAGTGAGTCATGTATCCTGCTTCCATCCCTGAGTAATAGCAGGATGTGGGGGGAAATGTGTGTTACCTACTTAGGGAGAATTACAAAAAGATTCATTTAAAACTGCAGCATCTTGCTACTTCAAACTTCAGTATCACATCATATTAAATCAGTCAGCCAGCAAGCTCTGCTGTAGACATGCCTTCAATGGTGGCATTCGTGCCCCTTTACCTTCTGATGCTGAATGCGTCCTTCATACTGAAATTTATAAAATGATCCCTGGTAGTGTTTTACATCTGAGGACTCAGTTCAGATGGGCTTTTGTCTAATAATAGTGTGGCCACACAAAGTATGATATTATAAATGTCATCTTAAATTAGTCAGGTCAGGTTAGGATAAAGCTATTGCCATCACTGCTAATCAAACTCTGAAGTGGAGCTGGACCAACACTGGAAAGATTAAATCAGATTTTTTTCATAAAATGATTTGATTTGACTCTGCTTATCTCCCTTTTCTATTCTCTCTTCACAGCTGCTGACAAGAATACAAATACAGTATGTGCATCTTGAAAAAACAAACACAGAAAGCTCTGGAAAAACAGAATTGAATAACTGCATCATTATTTGAGTATGGCAACATCATAACAAGACACAAATTTAGGAAAAGCAATTTTATGATTACACAAAGAGATCAAAATATGACTAGATATGGTGATATGGAGTTAAGACGCCCAAACAATGTAAACTCTGTATTGCAATGACCCCATATAATAGCCATACCTTTGAATTGCACTGTAATAATTTAAATTATATCAATTTCCCACAACAAGTCATCACAAAAGCTTTAGAATAAAACTGTTCTTTTCAGATATGGGACACTAGTTGTGATGGATTTAATTAGCTCTGTTGTTTGGTTATCCATATAAGATTTACTGAAGTTGTGAGATGATATTTTCTTTACCTTACATAAGCATTACATTTACTTGCTACTAAGTACATAGTGTGTTTACAGGATTTTTCCTCAGATATAAATCTATGTATAAGATAATTATGCAGACAAAGTGAATGGAATGTAAATTATATTAAAATACCTAAAGAATGTCCTGGTTCTGGCCAGGACAGGGTTAATCTTTTCAGTAGTCAGGTGTTCTGGCTGGATATTGGTTTAATGCCAGGCACCCACAAAACCTGGGCAGAGGAAAGAAAAAAAAATTAACAAAAGGTTCATGAGATAAGGACCAGGAGAAAACACTTCAAGGGCAAAATAGGCTCAACTAAAAGTTGCAAAGTGAATTTTTTACTAACAGGATCAGAGGAGAATAATGAAAAATAAAATAAGACCTTAAAACATCTTTTTACCCCCAGTCCCTCCCTCCTTCCCACCGACAGCACAGGGAGACAGGTGTCCTGGGGTAATCTCAAAACTGGGACAACAGAGAATGGGGGTTTTGGTCAGTTTGTTGCCCAACCTTTTCTTCTGCTGTTCTGGGAAAGAAGCCATTCCCCTGGACCATGGGGCCCCTCCCATGGGAGACAGTTCTCCATGAATTTCTCCAACGTGGGTCCACCCTCATGAGCAGCAGTCCTATCACATCTTCTGCAAGGTAAATTGCCCCCGCAGGCACACAGTCCTCCCAAACCTGCTGCAGTGTGGGTCACTCTACCATGGAGTGCAGTCCTCCAAGGAC
>VZSR01003806.1:2188080-2214357 GCA_013398615.1 Brachypodius melanocephalos | reverse complement strand
GCTGCAGAGGCCCAGCTGCTTCAGCACGGTCATCACCAGAGGAATCTCGGCTCTGGCACCGAAGCCTCCTCCTCCTCCTTCTCCACTGACCTTGGTGTCGCCATTTTGTTTCTCTCACATATTCTCAGCTCCTCCTCTTCTCTGACTAGAAGAAGAACTGTGCACCCTTTGTTTTTATTTCTTCTTCACTGTGGTATCCCAGAGGCATTACCAACCTCTCTCATTGGCCCAGCCTTGGCCAGCAGCAGGCTTATCTTCAGAGCCATCAGGGACTGGCTCTGCTGGACATGGTGGAAGCTTCCAGCAGCTTCTCACAGAAGCCACATCTGTGGCCTCCTCACTACTGAAAACCAGGCACTGCAAAACCAACACACAGGGAAGGGCAAGGTTAGGACCCAAAGGTTATTCTGTATCACCTGACGCCATGGCCTGGTACAGGGAAAAAGGAATCTCCTTCAGGAAAAGGGGCCCCTTCCAAGTTGATGTAGCATGGCAGAAGGCACCATAGCTCACTGTTGTTTCCATGTTAATGATTTGCCTCTTGTACCTGCTGTCATTAATATTGGTGCTGTTACTGTTGTTACTCTTAATGTTCTCATCTTATTTCTGTTTCAAATAAATTTTTCTTATCTCAATCTGTGATCTTTACCTTTTATGCCTCCAATTCTCCACTCCAGTCTGGGAAAGCAGGGGAGGGGGGAGTGGGAGTGAACAAGCTGCCTGTGATTTCAGTGAAAAATACCATTCCTAAACCATGACGGTGAGAAAGAACACGCTGGAAGAACCCTATTATTTACATGGGAATATTTGGCCTTTCCAAAGTTTTGACTTATTTTTAAATGGAATAGTTGGAAAACCTAATTTTTTATGATCTGCGTGAAAGTCCAGAACCAGAGTGGTGTTATTTAACAGGAACACACTATGCTTTTTCATATACAATGAAGGTGTGAAATCTTTTTTTCTATCATGGTTAGATTTAAAAAGTGGGATTTTTCAGTTTCAGTGTGGTCTTTATGCTCTTCAATCATCAAATAACTTTTTTTGTTGACACAACTGAATAGTTCATTTCATGTTACAAACTTTCAATGTTCTCTGTCAGAACAATAATGCTAATACAGCAACTGTGCAATCAACATAATCAAGTGTGATTCATGGCATGGAAAAATATTCTCTTTATTAGACTTCCCAAATTAAGATGAAAATATTATGATTACATAAGGAACTTATGATTTTGTCTAAACTTCCCTTTGCATGCAATATTCTAAAGGGTATTGGAAGGTGAATAAAGAAAGACCCTTTCTGATATGATGCGTTTTCTGATATGAAAAAAAGTGGCTTTCAAGTGACACTTTTAGATTAACTCTTACTTTTGGTAATCTATCACTGAGAAAAAATGTATTGTAGAGCAGTAGAAGACTGGGAATAATGCTAAAAAAAATGGCAGAAATATCAATTCTTGAAGTTTTAAGAAATACTTAAAAATCCCCTAGAAACAAAATACCTGTTAGACACAACTATCTGTGATAATCAGTGTAAGGTCCTGAACCTGTCTTGGTACAATTCCAAGCACAGATACAGGCTGGAGGAAGAATGGACTGAGAATGGACTGAGATCAGCCCTGAGGAGGAGGATTTGAGGGTTTTGTTGAATGTGTGCTCACAGCCCAGAAAGCCAACTGTGTTCTGAACTTCATCAAGAGCAATGCCCCCCCAGAAGGTCTACTCCACTCCCATGAGCCCCATCTGGACTGTTTTGTCCAACTCTGGGATCCCCAACAGAAGAAGGAAATGGACACACCGGAGTGAGCTCAAAGAAGGGATGACAAAGATGACCATGAGGCTGGAGAACCTCTGTTATGATAAAAGTTGGGGGTGTTCAGCCTGAAGAAGAGAAAGGTCTGGGGAGACCTTGAGCAACGTTCCAGTACCTAAAGAGTGCTGCAGGAAAGCTGAAGAGGAACTTTCTACAAGAACATGTATGGCTTCAAACTGAATGGCTTTGAAGCCATTCCTACTTTCTACAAGGACAGGAGGAGTGGCTTCAAACTGAAAGAGGGTAGATGTAGATTAGATATTAGGAAGAAACTTTGTTTTGAGGATGGTGAGACACTCAAACAGGTTTCAGAGAAAAACTATGTCTGCCCCATCCCTGGAAGTGTTTAAGGCCAGGTTAGATGGGGTTGTGAGCAACTGTGTCTAGTGAGTGGCATCCTTGCTTGTGGCAGGAGGTTTGGAACTAGATGACCTTCCAGGGACTAGACTTCCAGGGACAGGGCATTCACAGCTGCTCTGGGAAACCTATTCTAGTGCCTTGTCATCCTCTGAGTAAAGAATTTCCTCCTAACAGTTAATAAAAATCTCCCCTCTTTTAGTTTAAAACTCTTCTCCCTTGTTCTATAAATACCTACCCATGTAAAAATTCATGTTCCATCTTTTTTATAATCTCCCTTTAAGTACTGGAAGGATGTACTGAAGAAGATGAAAAACATGATTGATTCCAGGGCAATCCCTTGCAATACTTAGCTTGATACCAGTCATAAGGTCATGTAGATCTTTTAATGATGACCATCTGAACCTTCAATCTGGTAATCAAGTCTCTTAACAACATACTTGTCTACCCATTCAGACATAAATTGCCACTTGGATACAGAACCCGTGTTGAAATATGTCTCCCATGCTATCTATTACATATGCATTTGTAAATTTATGAATAACAGGAAGATTTATAGTATATCATTAATATTTAGTTTGTAATATTTGCTGCATTTACATTTACAGAGGCTTATTGTTTCCTGATTTTTTTTTATTTTTTTTTTATTTATTTTTTTTGGTTTTTTTTTTTTTTTTTTTTTTTTTTTTTTTTTTTTTTTTGTGCCAGGGGGTGTGAGTCAAAGGCAAATGGCCAAGTTTTCTATGGTGCTTACATTCTGATTATGTAGTCCAAAACACAGAGAGAATCTCAAAGGTTTGTAGTTGCCTAACTTGTTCTCAAATTGAAATAAAAATTGTGTGTGGCTGCATGTGTCTTTTGAAATCTAAACCAAAACAAAATATGCCAGGACAAGCCCAAACAAGTCCTGAGATCATGTCCCATCAGATGACACAGATTGTGTCCTTTATGTAGCAAAGAGATAGTATCAAATTTACTGGAGGACACACGTGGCTTCAGAATGACGCGGGCTTTTATCTGGCTGTGTCAGAGGCAAAGGAAGATGCCCTTCCCAGATTTTCATGTGCAGGACATGCTGAAATTTATAGGGCACAATGCAGATGTCCCGAGTGACAGTCAAATACCCTAAAAAGGTGCCTGGCTTGAACTTAAGCACTTCCACATATTAGGAGTGACACATTATCAATTCTTCTGTATTTTGGTATGCATGATTCTTAAATGCTATGTATAGAGGTTTGTTTTTTCAATGCAGTAATCATCTGGAAAGAACATTCACTCCCAACAATGAAAACATAGTATGAATTAAATTCTGCTTTATATTTTTAATTAAGAATGCTACAAACGATAACGACAACCATCAAGTTGATTTGGAGTTCCATCAGTGAAGTGCAAATGAGAAACATATGGAAAATAGAGTTTAAATTCCCTTTACTAGGTTGCACATCTCTGTCACCTGTCAAAGACCAGGAAAATGGATGATACAATGTGCATTGTAAATTCTGATGAGCTGAACAGCAATATCTTGCCATCTGCATAGTTTGCCAACTGCAGGAGGAGCAACAGTGAGTAGCAAATAGGTGGAAAAGGATCAGCTCATGACAGTGATGGAATTCCATGCTGCTGTTGAGATTTGGCTTTGAGAGATCTTTCACAGGTAAGATTTACCTAGAATAAACAGATAGATATTTAACCTCACTGCTATAGAGATTACTTGATGCTTGGCCTTTCCTTCCAGATAAATGAGCCATGAAGTGTTTTGAAATACCTTGGATGAAAGGACCAAGTACCCTTGGAAATGACATAATTTAATTAAGAACCTGTAGTTTCACCTATCTACCTGTAGCAAGCAAGAAAGGCTCCTCTTGAATGAGTGGCATACTAAATACAGAATGAGAAATAAATGAGCATTGGCTGTTATTGTCCTTGGGTATGGGCATTAAACTGAGTGATATTCATGATGAAAAAGGTGTGGGTGCATTTCAGGTAGGATTCATTTAACTAAACTACAGTGAGGGTACATCTCATCTACAGTTATTACACCTGGGACTCCCATTACTGTCAATAAAGAGCAATAGACACCTTGAGGAGGCAGTTTATCTCATGCTAAAGTGCGTGTCTGAAATAGGCTGAGTCATGCCCCAAAAGATTTCCAACTCAGGATGAAAACGAAAAGGTTTCTTTGCAGGTAACATGAAATTGCATAAAAAATAACACATGGGCAACTACTGAAAACTAATATCCTGCAAGTTCAGACTACTTTCCACATAGAAATCTCACCTGCTGCTTTTCAAATGTGTTCACATTCACAGCAAGACTTTTCATAAGAGGTGTCTCAGTCTCAAGAAGGAAACTGGATTCAGGTTACTCCTAAGGCTGTGGGGAACAAGTACAGGGATTCCAAGTTATTGCTAGAGGATAGCCCAAATTTGCCAAAGAATTCTACTGTCCTGTGTGAGGTGGAAAGGCATGGAAGCCATGTCTGGAATGGGGGAGGGAGTAAGAGACTTTTATGAGGAGATTTTAAGTGATTCATGGAGATGAGAAAATTATTCTGAAAGTTTGTTTCCATTTATTTTTCTCATAGTGTGTCACTCATTGCAAATTCTATTTTCCCATGATGCTCCTGTTTTCACAGTTTTTCTTATTGAGTTGCCAGTTTTTTCCAGAGAGAACAACTTCTTTTAGCTCTGGTAGGAAAAATGCTGCCTTCCTTTTTGTGCCATGGAGAAGCCTTTACTATGATAGCTTAACAGTTATGTTGCAGTACAACAAGGAATATTGAGGGCAATTCTGCTTTTGCTTAGACTGGTCCTTTCCTCCAGTGTTTTCTGAGCTTGAAAAATCTCTATCTCAATGCTATGCATAGGGCTCCCTCCAACACTGTTGCTGTGAGCTCTAAAATATTAAGAAAGAACACCCACATTCTGAGAAATCCTATAAAATAGATTTTAATGTGGAGTGAATATCTTCAAGATGCTGTCTAGCACTGACTCAAAAAGAAAAACTCTTCAGCTTAGGTGAGGAACAGGTAGTGGTGTCAAGCAGGGGATGACTAAACTATTTACATTGGTTCACAGCTAGCTCCCACTTTTGTGGATTTCAGACAGGTGTTGCCCCTTGCCATTACGGAAGTAGTGTGAATGATAAGGGCCAAGACTTGAACCTTGATCTTCACCCCACTATATGTAATTTTGTTTATTGTATTTGAAAACTGGTTTTTATCATTACTTAATTTAAAATCTAAACCTGACCTATGATCTCTTTAAAATTATTGCTTTTGACATGAATTGTAGAGATTTCAAAGGCATTAGAATTCCACAGTATTTCCATTTCTTAATATCAAACTGGGTTTTTTTAAATACATTGAAGTATCAGGATATCCATACCCTACAGAGTCACTGATTTGAGATGACCATAATTATGTATAACTAAGTTTTCTAAATACTATCTCTGCTTGATTAAGCAGTTTTTGGCTGATGTCTTCAGGCTGAAATGCAAAATCAGTGCTTCATATTCTATCTTTCATGTCATACTACATTGCTTTATGCGTATTGCATACAAGGAAATATTGCATCTGCTACAAGGAAACACAATACAGTAAGCTTTTGCAGTCTATTGCCATTATCACTTATTAATTGCTAATATTTTTGATGGGAGACATTAATGAAGCATTGGTATTCTTGCATCTGTTTTAATTTTATATAGCTGGTATATTGTTCTTTTAGCAGCAATGACGGCAGCCAAGGTTGTAGAGTTTGAAGGTTACAGATATAAGAATGACTGACATAGTGGCAATATTGCTGCTTTAGCTAAACTAAATAATATGAAATAATAAAGGTAGTATTTTCTTTATTTCTTCTCTCCATCTATGTTATTCAAATGAACAAAACTTAATTTGAATTGTCTCACTGCAACTATAAATATGCTGTTGAAAGTCTGTGCAGACATCAGTTTCAAAACAGAGTGTCTGATCTGCAGTAGCATTACACCAGGTCTGCTGAAAGCTGCAGTCAAATGAACATGCAAATGAAATCTCAAGTGAATGAATATCTGCCTGTGTGCTTGCCTGAATTCAGCAGGGCTCTAATATGTGCACTGAAAATCTTGCTGGACTAAAGTTTTCATCTATCATAACAGTGGATCAGTGTCCCCACCTTGGTACAATGTTAAATAGAAGCCTGTTGTGGCGTCCAGGCACTGGACACCAGGAGGTGATGGGGTCACCATCCCTGGAGCTGTTTGAGAGGTGTCTGGATCTGGTGATGAGTTACAGTTTAGTGTTTTGGGGTTACAGTGGTGGCACTGGGTTGGACTGGATGATCTTAAAGTTCTCTTCCAACCTCGACATTTCTATAATTTTATGAAATGCTTTTGGATATTCTCTTTAGTCCTGGTTGCTAGACTTAGACCAGCAAAAATCAAGGTGCATATTTGTGGGATAAATATTGGCATATCCATATGTACACGGGTATACAAAACCATACTATTTCTCACTATGTGCCTCACATGCAAACCACAAAATGCTAGCATTAGGTGGGTGTCTGAGTGTACCACCCATTTTGTGTATATGCTTTATGATAGTCATTAGTTCAATTAATATCTGCGGGAATATGTGAGTAACAACTCGTCCTAGTATTATATATGAATCATATACATCTTTTGAGAAATTATTAACTTTTTAAATAAGGAGAATATCATATATTTGGTCTATTTTCAACACAGTACTAATTAAATATTATTTTAACACTCCAAAACAGAACCTTAGTTCTGTATATTGATCATGAAAGGCAACAAAATTTGAAGTTCTAGCAAGCTAAAAATAATCTTTCAAAGAACTCCTTTTTTTCCTTGTTAAATCAATTGCCACTTGAGTAGTTTCCTGTTATGTCAAGGATTTTGTTCATGTTGCAACGAAACAGAACATTATTTGGAAAAGAATGTACATTGAAGTAACTTTCTAAAGTAGTTTCTGAGATCAAGCAATTCTGAATTCTCCTATTATGTCATCCTCCAAGAAAAACAAAAGAATATTTAAAAAGTAGAAGAAATCCTGGGCTTGCTGCTTAAAAACAAGACACAAAAAATTGTTCTTGATTTATCAATTTTATATGGCAAATTAAGTTGTCCTTTCTTCTGATTTGTACTTATGGTCATAATTTCTATATTGCATGTTGATTTTGCAGCAATATTTTATTATGTTTTGGTCTAGCAATGTCTATTGTTGACTTTCCCACCTGTTGATAAAGTTGATATATTGGTGTTTGATAATTTTCATTTCTTTAATTTGTTTCCTACATCGTTCATAAGTTGTTTTTGGAAGATATTATTCCCTGTAATGACAGTTTGGCTTGTGAGCTTAGCCTTTGTCAGCATTGACAGAAGGATATACTGCTCTTAAAGACACATCAATGACAAATAAAATTCTTTAGTCGTTCTTGTATTCAGTGCAATTCTAGGTATGTAAGGTTTGTCATTTTTCAGAATCCTTCCTTCTAGGTTATTTCCTTGTTTTGTCTCCTTTCTTACAGGAACAATTGGACTTCAGCTAGACTTAAATATGTTCTTTCTTTCAAGTACCATTTTCAAAAGAACATATTAATTGCACTTAATCAAATGCAATTTATGTATTATAAAGGATCTCAAAAAATTTAAACACGTATCTTCTAAATGCTTTTGTATTTGTTATGCTTTTCTCTTTTTTTACTTTGTCAGAATCAGATTTTGACAGAATTTAGATCAACCATATTCAAATTATCCTTGTCTGTAATTGACACCAGGATGCGCTCTCTTGTTCTTTTTCACTGTTTTCAGCTGCAGTCGATATAACCTCCAAAAGATAACAACAAGCAAAAGAGCAGTGCTAAAACCTTAGATCCCCATATTTGCAAAATGGCTGTTTGTTTGAGTCCAGTTGTTTTCATGGACAGTTTCAGCACTCTAAATTACTCAGTGGTAACTTGAATAATTGCGGAAATACAAATCTCTTTCAGCACATGGAGTACTTGGGAACAATTTTCAAAAACCATTTTGCATATTCTGCATCCCAAATTTGCTGCTAATGCTAAGACACGAGACTGTTTTTATTCTATGACTGGATGTTTTTCAAGCTTATAGGACATTTAGAATGGCAAAAAAGAACAATTCTGTTTTGGACATTTGCCCTAATACAAATCGCATGCCATGAATATTCATTAAGTTTCTTTTTCTGTGACATATTTAGAATGAATATTGCCTTATAAAAATATTTTGTAAAGAGAATCAAAGAGGTTAAAATGCCATCATACAAAATCTGTAGAATTTCTTGTCTCTATAGGTTAACAGTATATCTCTGCAATATTTGACTATAATTATAAGATTGCAGGACTCTGACCAAAGTGTTTGGTGTTAATTTTCAGAATTCTGGCCTCAATGGCTGTTTCATTTGCGGCTCAGCTTTTGTCAATGTATTCATATTTCTCCCTGTCTTTTTTGCTAATTTTTGTGTCTTCTGGTTGACATGTAAGTCAAGAAACTAATTTTTTCTTGCAAATTAGTTTAGTGTGGTTTAAAATGTGTTGATAACTTTGCCCTTTTTATTCACTTAACTTTCTGTTTTTATTTGTCAGTGTTCTGGTTGTATATATTGTCTGTACCTATAGCTCACTAGATTTTTTAAATAAATGCAATACTTTGTGTTATAATTTTGTTAATCACATGTATTCATGAAGAGCTCTTTCATGAAAATACAGAAATATATCTACACTTATTTAGTTACTGGTTTTGTTGAAAATGTATTTAGAAATCTCCAGTGCTATATAATCCAAATGTCCATGATGTCGACAAACTTTTTCATTATATAAGCTAAACTATTTTACTTCTGAATTAACATGGTCACTATCCAAGCAAAATAATAATAATAATAAAAAAAGTATGAGATCCTTGACAATAAGCAGATATTTTTAAAATTACTTAAGATAGTTTGCATGTTTTCTTTTAATTTTTAACCAGCAATGAATCAGAGACCCTCATCCTTGTTTCTAGGCAGGACTATTTAATCTATCCACAAACCATCAATGTATGTATGTATGTGTGTGTGTATATACTCAGACACGTAAAGGCACACATGGTAACCCAGATTTGCATGAGCTCTAGTGATGAAGAGCACTTTGTGCTGCTGCTGTAGCTGACTTCAGTTAAATTCAGCTTCAATTTTTGTCACTGGAAAATCTCTCCATGCTGCTTCCATGCAGTTTTCCATGCTGCTTTATTTTTTGTGCTGTTTGATATGGACACAGAGAAAGCATAGCTTCTTTATTTACTGAATCCTGTTTTCTCTCTGAAAACTATCATGTTACATCCTGTATTTCTAGAAATACAACGACCAAAGCAGTGCACCATTTCAAATGATGTGTTCCTGGTACCTAGTAGAGGATCAGGCTGTTTAATAGGTTTTATATCCCATTTTATTCATGTAAGTATGACTTTTTTTCCTTGCACAGCAGCATGACTTTGCTATTCCATGTTCAGCTGATAGCATAGGATAGTATTTATTCTGTTTGTATCAGAACTGTGACTTGTGTTTGTGCAGCAGTGTATCTTTGCATGATTTTAGTATTCTTTATTTGTCCTCACTGAACAACAAATTTAAGAAGCATGTGAAAATACTGAATAATGTTAGACCTAGGACAGAACCCTGGAAAGCCCTGCTTAACACAGCCTTCATTCTGACAGCAAAACATTAATATTGTCTCTAGTCTGTATTATTTTCATCTAGATTATGTCTCCCAAGGCTGCTTATGAGAATGTCTGTCAAAGCCTCACTCAGGTGAGGATATATGTAATCTACTTTTTCTTTTCTGTTCACAAGGCCTGCTGCTCTCTACTAAAGAGAAATTATGTTTTGGTTGACACAATCCATTCATGACAAATCCATATAACTTGTCATTCACCTCCTTATTTTCTTATGTCTGCCACTAGTGGTTATTATAGCTCCTAGTTGCAGTAGAGCTATGATTTGAAAATTGGTGCAGAAGAACAACAAAGGTATTAGCCTTTCTGTCATTAGTTGTGGTTAGCAGCAGCAGCAGACTGACCTTTTCCTTTGTTTTTTTCTCATCTTGTACTTGACATTCTCTTTGTCCTTTGTTAATTGCTGCTCCTTTTTCTTTTTTTCCCTCCCTATAGTTCTCATTTTGCCCCTATATGTTCATGCTGTACTTTCTTGTTCATTCTCATTAGTCTGGCCTAGTTTCCACTTTCTTTTTGCTCATTTCATTTTAAATCTATGAATGTTCTTCATTTAGACAAGTAGGTCCCTTACAATATTTTTTGTCTTTCCTCTTCAGAGGAATAGCTTGCACTTGAGCCTTTTAAGTCCTTTATTTAAAGAACTGCCAGATTTTTAAAATATCTTTTCTGCTTAGAATAACCTCTCAGGATATGCAGCCCAACAATTCTCTGAGTTTACTCAAGTCTTCTTTCCTGAAATCGATTTGTTTTACTTTGCACATTTTTATGGTAAAAAAGAATTGTTTCTGCCTTATGATTCCTTCCATCTCAACATTGTACAGTTTGAAAGGGAAAAGAAGCCTGGAGGATTTTTCTCTTTGATGGTTATCTCCACCAACAGTGGCCAAAAGTACATTCAGAAATTTGTTTGGTGTGTATCTCTCCTTTTTCCAGGTGGGTGTCAGATTAGCTGTGCTACAGTTCTTCCAATTGCTTAAGAAAAACTTCACTCTGTTTTTCTGGGTTTAATATAAACCTGTATCAGACTGCCTTGCTAGGTAGAAACAACACTGTTACATTTTTAAGCACTACAGAAGGATATTCATTGTTGTACCTGCATCTATATTCTGGTCCCCAGAGTAGACTATAATGTGCAAGCAAACATTACTTTTACTGTTCCGTGTTTAGCATGTTATCAGCTCTTTCAGTGAAGTCCTGTTATTGCAAATTGAATATGGCACTTGCCATAAACAAACTTGTAAAACATAGATTCTTGTTCTGATTATATAGAAAGATGTCAGGCTCCACTACTTTCTTCTTTTAAAAACCTTGTTTTAGAATGCAGGTATTTACAATACTTGGTACACCAGCACTGTACAGTGTTTCTTGGCCCATCTTTGGCTCTGCTGTCCCTATTCACAGCTCTTTGTAGATTCAGACATTACCACTTCTGTAGAGCTAGATATTTAGAAGCCTTTGCTCATATGTATTTTATCATCATTGATTGTTATGTTGTTGACAGCAAGAAACTTAAGACATTATTCTATTTTCAGTGGTATAAATATGAGCTATTGCTGAACTCCCTGAAGCTTTTTTGGGTTTATGACCTTTATCCCTGTGTTTCTATCATCAGAAATAACAGCATGGGGAATCATCCAAAGCACATGGAGATGGCAGTAATGGAAGAAAGAGATGAAGATTAGAGGGGGCCAAACACTGCCCCTATATGACATTAAGTGGCAAACCCTCCAATTTTCTAGAAACTGCATGCTTCCTTCGCACTCTGTAACCCCTTATATAACCCTGATGCCACTAAGCTGTTTTCTGATAACAATAAAAAACCTTGTTTACAACCAAATTGTCATTCAGATGAAAGGGGCATTATCCTGTTCTTCAGTGGAAAGGTCCTGTTTCTCTGGTCCTCCTCAGTAACAATTTCAAAAAAAGGTACACATGCCTTTGTGCATTCTGTTAAGTGGCCAGCAAAGTTCTGTAAACACAGGGATTTACTGGTAAATATGCTGAGGGAAGTCAATGACTTTGATAATAACCACTTCACATGATGCAGTATCAAAATAAAAAATGTAACATAAACTTTCTTGACAATCCAAACAATTTGTTTAACAAAGCCATATAGGTCAAGAATATATCATGACTAATTTTGTGCTTTAATTTGGTTGGAAATAAATGGCTTATGTACTACATTTTGTGAAAAACAAAAAACAGCCTTTATTTCCAAACAATTGTAGTTACCTCTTTCATGTTTTTAAAAACTGCAAGAACAGCTGGGTTGCCATACAGACTACAACTTTGAGTTCTTTTGAATTGGCCCAAATATGGCTGATTTTGTCAAATATAGCAGCTTGTTTAACTTACAAATTAATATTCATAAACATATATTCATAAAATAAATTATATCCTTTATTTTAAGCATATAAATCACAGCAATCCATTTGAATCTAATTTTTTATATTTCACTTCTTTGAAAATAAGTTTTTATCGACCTAAAAATTAAAATTTATGTTGGTGACTTTTACACATTCTTGTTATTTCATAATAAAAATTAAAGTTATACAGCTCCACACCAAACAAAATTTAACTAATTCTCTGAGCCATATTTCCATATTTCACCTGTACACATTAGCACACTATCAGACACCCTTTAGTTCATTCACAATCTTCTATTGTACTCAGAAAGTTCCTTGCCTCCTGGCTAATATACCTGTTGTCTGCTGCTGTCAGCAGTTCCTCAGGCTCACCACTTCTCTGCTGTGACTCTTTTCTGATCTTCCCTGATGTCTCTAAAAGCTCACTTCTCTGAGCAAGATCTTCAAGGCAGGAATAACCTCCTCCTCCTCCTTCCCGTACCTGAGCTAGGATGTCAGAGTCTGGAAGGGTGGACTCCTAAATGAAGGAATAGAATCACCTACAGGGGTTCATGTATTCTGTCTGTATTCTGTCTGCAGCTTGGTAAAAAATCAAACAATGGAAGGCTTTGCTCTGAGACCTGTCCTGTTAAGAACTTCCTCAACGCTTCAAAGTAACATCAGAGTCCCTGTCTTGTTAAGATGCCGAACATGAGGGAAGTGGCTCAGCTCAGTGGCAGAGCTGCCTTCCAAAGGGACCTAGCCAGTGTGGAGGAATGGGCCAGGAATTTCTGGAAATTCAGTGATGACAAATGTAAAAGTCCATTGCCTGGAAAAGAGGAGTAGCTGATACCAGTTGAGGCATGGCTGGCTGAGTGCTGAACGAGACACAGAGGCTGTGACAGAGAACAAGGTCAACATTGGTTAGCAGGGCTTGGTATAAGGAAAGGCATTTTCACCATAAGAAAAGGTAACTAGTGGAGAGTGAGCAGCTCAGAGACTGTACAGTCTTTGTAGCTAGAGAGTGTCGAGATTCAAAACCTGACCAGCCTGGTCTAACCCCATAGCTGACCCAACTTCAAGCAGGAATTTAAACTAGAGGTGTCCAAAGATTCTCTGGTCCTGTGAGTTTAGAAATGCCTTGACTATCATGCACCTGTCAGAAAGATTGTTTGTCCTATAACAGTATATACAGCAGATTGCTATTTTAGAAAGGCCTATGCTAGAATAGAGTCACAGAAATATTGTTCTTGTATTCACAATGATATAAAGTCTTGTATTAGCTTGATAATGCAAGACTAATTGCCCATCATTGCTAGAGAAAAAATGTTTCATACAGATGCAGGATAAATACTAACGAGCTCACTGATAGTTTTGTAGCTAGTTCTGACAGCAAAGCTATGCCAAAATTTCATCAGACAATTCTGGTTTGGTGGTGTGTTCTGAAGCTGGTGGGACTCGTAAAATTTTGTTCCCTGAAAAAGGGTACCATTCCTTTTAAAAAAATTTTTAAATTATAAAGACAAAAAGATATTAACAATTGAAAGAAGTAGAACAGAAGCAGGTAAAACAAAACAATCCATTTATTAGTAATTCTCAGGTATACCTTAAATCTTTTATAGCTAAATTTCCCTCACTATCTTCTTCCTCATCCTAATTTTCAAGCACTAACAGGCAAAGAGTCTTATTTTAAGTCCTTTATGAGCTAGAATCTCCAGCAAAACATCTGATTGTCAGATACAGAACTGCCAGTCATAAAAGATTATTTTTATTTCAGGACTCTCTAGTGCAGGTATGTTTCCTCTCCTAAATATTTTCTGTATTTTAATTTATTTTCCTGCTTCATAGTACATTCAGTTTTACTTCACAGCATTCCATATAATTACAAACTCATACTTATGTCACTTTTTTTAAGACTGCTATTTGAAGAGGCTCTATCTCAAAGTGTTTCTCTTTTTCAGATTAGAGTTTCTGCATGGGAGGTTCTAATGTTTTGAATTTAAAATAAAAATCATAAAAATACCAACTCTATGCATATATATCAAGGATTTGATCATCCAGTGAGAATATCCTACAATTTTTTCTAAACCAGGAGGCAAATCCATTATTTTTTACAGTTCTTTTTGGGCAATGCACAGCTGTTTCTTGAGAGGCATTCAGTTCCTGCCCCTTGCAAATGATCAGCTTAAGGGGTCTCAAGAGTGTTCTGCAGGACAGTTACCTGAAATTTGTATCCTTTTCCTTCATTCCTCAAAATAAGAGAAAACAGTTCTACAGTACAATGGACTTGTTCTGTGGCAGAATTTTAAAGCAAGCAAGCAGAAACTTCTAACACGCTTCATGGCAGTAAATATTGTGGAGAGCATTCATATGAGACATTTGCAGTTTGCAGTGTTTGTCCCAAGAGACTGTGTGCGTTGCGTTTTACTGATTATTAGGACAGTGAAGCCATTTGATCAAGATAATTACAACTCATGAAAATAAAAATGAAAAACCCTATCAATTTTACTAAATTTTTATCAAATCGTATCATAACTGAAATAATAATTCTTATTATTTAGCCAAAATACTGGATAATAATTTAAAAATTTTATTAATTGTCTAAATCATGGCTTATTGACGTCAAGAGGAGGAATTAGATACATAACAGTGATAGTGGGATCAGAGTGTGATATTCTACGTTGAAACAATGGCCTGAAACTATTTAATTGGAAGTTTTTAAGTCCAAACATAAAATATGCCAGCAAGTTTTAGTGGTACACAAATTACGTCATGTGTTATACTTTGGTCTACTAGATAACAGATACCTCTGAAATTAAAATAAACACATACACATGCCCTTCCCAAGCTCCCTAGGCTCTGGATGACAACTGATGGATAAGTGGATTTAAAGATCAGCAACCTGAGAAAGAAATTACCTGCAATCTAGAAGAGGGGGACCTAAACAGCTACATCCTTGCAGTTCTCAACGCCTTATTTCCAAACACAAGAATCAGAGTTTAACCAAACTTCTTCCAGCTTAAAAACATGGGATAATATGGAGATAAATTTGCTCTGCCATAAGGGAAACACTGATAGTTGTTTCACCTGCCATTTCCAGTAACAGACTCATATTTGGGGTATTTGGCCAAGAATGGATGACCCACGTTTGATTTCCTCTTATATCTGACAAGATTTAAATCTATTTCATATTTCCTAGGTGTCAAGGTATAGAATGGGAAAGAGAAGAAATGGCCTATGTGCACATGCCAGAAGAGAGGAGACCTGTTTTCTGCTTCTGGGAGTGTAAATGAGTTTTACAAAGTGAAGTGTAGCATTAAATACAAAGTGAGTTTGGGAATTGGAAGACATGATACTTCTTAAAGACCTGAGAAACCATTGTGACAGCCATGAGCTGATTTAATGCCCTGGTATTTCTACATCCATCATGGAAAACTGACGTGCTCTCTTTTTGAAGAAGAAAAATCACCATAGGTGCTGTTCACATCTTACATGTTAGCCTACTCATTAAAGCATTCATAGCCAAAAAGAATTTCCATTAAAAAGTTCAAGGTGAAGGATATCTCAGCTTTGAGTTTCTTATACCAAGTTTCTTGAACTAAGACATAAAATTTGAAACTGCTTAATGTGAGAATGAAATTAGCAAAAATTTCCAGTCTTTGCTTGAATGATACAGCTGCCAGGCACTTGTAAAAGAAATGGTACAGCAGGTTGTTTCCTCCTTGTTTAGACAGCTTTCCTTTGTTTTTCTTACATGTTGATGCACCCAGATTCTGGATCCCAAGAGAGCAAAGTTTAGTGTCTAAACTCCAGAGATGGTTGTGATTCGTGGTCTCTCTGGGTTTGATGTATCTTATGATAATGGCAAGTTTTAGTTTGTATACAGAATTTTATAACTTCAGTGGAGAGCATTCCCTGTCCCTAGATGGGATAGGACACTGATTGGAATATCACAACCAAGCACACAGCAGAAACTAAAAGTACTTAATGAATTTCATTCACTGATTTCATGAAGAAGCAAAGCCTGAGAGAACCATCAATATCCAACATTGAACCCTAATTGCAATTCCTGTTTACTCACTGCCTCATGAGAGTTTATAGATCATATTTCCCATCATCCATTCCTTCTTGTGAGGCGAAAAACCACTTGGTATTCCCACTCAGTGTTTGTGCTCTTTATATATGCCCAGTATCATGCTATGCATTTTTATTATCTGTGCTGTAATAGAAAGCAAATAAAAAGATATTATAAATTCAATAAAACAATAGGGGAAGATACAATATAGGGCCCTGGAGAAAATGCCTGGGAATAGCAGGCAGAAACTAAAATGTGATGCACATATCGATCTTTTTGTTATGCCTGGAGAATGCAGAGTGCACAAACAGTGGAGGGGGGAATGGATGTGTGGGTCTGTCTTATGTGGCATGACTGATTTTCTGTAGTCACCCTTCAAGCAGCAGACGAACAAAGGTACTACTTGATCATCATGATTATGAAGAGTGAATATCCACTGATAAGCATAAAATTTAGCTTTGCATTATGATCTTAATTGTTGAATCTTTTCCTAAAGTTTTTTTTTTTAAATAGACAAACAGAACTGCCTAGAATTACATGAAATTGCCATTTTCAGATGTTTTCTGTCTGTAAGGGGAACACCAGAGCAAAAAAAATAAGGCTCTCAAAAATTTTAACCCCAAATCCCATTGCCTCCATAAGAGCTGGAAATTCAACTTTTTGAAAATATCTCTTAAATTTATAATTTGTGGGCCATCTTTATCTTGCAGCGCTTCCTGAAAAATACCAGAAATTCTCTTGAGGTATTTCAAACAAACTCTTAGACAGACTCTTCTTCCTGTTTTCAACAAGTACAGCCTCTTCTTGCAATTGTTTGGTGACATGTAATGGTGATGCTTTGCTGTGACCTGAATCCTTGAAGTCATTATTTGAAAAATGTCAGAACTTCTTGACTATTTGTATTCTTTACAATTTGTAGTTCCTTTAGCATCTCTTCCTATTGCAAATACAACAAAAGAGGACAGTCTCCTAACGTCATTGTGAGGCGTATCTTTGTGATGTGAGACAAAGCAAGGGAATGAAACTTCCTTTACTTAGTGTTCCTCTCATGACCTGTGAACAAACTGTTCAAGGTACTCACACTTCATGTTCTTCTAATACGGTAAAACCAGAAAATAGAATCTAATGAATTTCTAGAAGAAAATTCCGTTTCAGACTAAGTACTTGCTACAAGTGGAAAACAAGTTGATTAAACCTGAAGGATGAAAATGGTGGTGGCTTTTAACTCAGTGAAATCCCTGTTTAAAAATGCTGGCAGAGTTTTATAAGATTACAGACAGTAACTTCTAAACCAAAAATAAAAAGTGCTGTATTATAAAATTCCTGGTCTCATACATTTACCTAATTTCTAAGATATGAAAATTTTCTAAAGTCTTTTTGTTATCAAGAAGTTTTACAAATTTTGAGTAAACTCCACTGTGATTCTGCCTAAGATCCAAGATACCATACTAATGAAAATATTTCATAATACTGAGAACATATCTCTTATTTACTTCAGCTGCAGCTTATTTCCTAAAACAGTGTAAATTTCATCCAAGTCAGTGAACTAAAGATCTTAATGAGAATGTCTTTTTTCCCTTCACTTTAATTACAGGAACATATTTTGATATGTATTTTTAAAGAGTTAAGTGGGGTTTTATTTGCTCCCAAAAGAAAAGCTATTCAAGACAATAGATTGATAAAAAACCACTAATTTCACAGCTGATGATTTAAATAATTTGTAGTAAAAATGCATATTTTGTTTCTGCCAAATACTTCAGCAAGGAAAGTAATGCAAATGACAATCAGTTTCTACTCATTCTAGACAATATATAAGATGTGGTAAATTTAGAAAACCTTAAATAAAACTGTAAAATTAATATAGATATGGCATGTTAATGTTGAATTTACAATAAAATCAGAAAAACTATTGCAGCACCAAAAGGATTAAGCAATTAGTCGTTATGAAGCTAAACATAAAAGAACACACTGTTCTATAATTTTTTTAATTGGTATTTTACTATTTTATACAGATTATGGAAATTATTTACATGCTTATTTCTGTAACCATTTATTTGTTTAACTGAATTTTTCAGCCTTAAAATGAAAAACAAGTGTCTAATGTCTGGGTACAATCACATTAGTAGTGAATTAATACACTTTAGCCAGTGTCAGTCACATAGAGGATGATAAAAACACAAAAATATAGCAAAAATAATTATTCTCCCAATAATGTCTTTATTAGTGTTGTCAAAGTTTAACTAAGTGCTGTGTTTTAGAATGCATGTTCAAAATATGCTTGATTTTATGATGTGCACTGAAAAAAAAGCAAGTGGGATCTGGATGTTACAAATGAAGACAGGAAACAATACCAGAGACAGAGAAATGGTAACAAAAAAGACATCAACTACTTTTTCTTATATTTACTGAAGTTCAGGTGAGTTTTGTCTCATCTCAGAATTGCAGAGATGCAGCAGAAAATGAAAGACAGGTAAGTCTCTTGGATGTGTTCGTTTCCAGCACTTATATGCCTAAACCCAAACTGAAATATTCATATGGCAGGTCCAGCAACAGCTAATGTGGATGACAGAGCACACACCTAATATGTTTTCATAAAGAAAAAGCACTGCTTAGCAAACGATGCACTACATCTAGTACCAGAAAGATGTAGCTCTTTTTTACTGTACCAATATAGCTTTAGTCTTGAAGTGACCAAGGCATGGATGAAACAGCAAGGCTGCTATCAAAAGGAAATGAGCCTAGGCTTCAAGCAGTTTGTAAATTAGAACAGTCATGCTGTCTGTAACACTTACATGATCATATAGAAACAGGAGAAATAGCTTGGAAGACCTGGAGATTTCACAACTCCTTAAAATAAACCAAGGACAAATGGATCCATCTCTGTTACAGTTATTACCTGTCTTTTAAAGTGCTTTTCCCAGTTGGGTCTTAGTAACTAAGAGTAGGTATGGGAGACTTGCTGGTCTCCATCCAAGCCTTAAGCTTTTTCAAACCATATGGCTGACATTGCTTGTGTTGTTTGTAGACAACTCTAAATGTTACATAAAAAAAAAAAAAAATAGAAAGGAAAAGCATCCTGAAAGCCTAGTTGTAGAACAACTAAGACTCAAGAGTTGATTGTGTCAACATGATCTTTAGTTTTTATGAAGTCCAACACATAATTTTTAATGATTAGATTTAGTAAGATCAGATGTGTACTTTCAGCATCCTGAGCTGTAGTTTTTTCATAAGAATGAGGCAAAAGATAGGAAAGTGAAATCATTGTATTAGCCATGCATATCATAAATAAAAAATTATTTATTTTTGTCTGGAATCTCAGTGCTGAAGGACAAGGAAAGTTGCACTTCACAAATTAGAGTTATGTTACATAAGTATTCCAAACTCCGATAGACAATTTTTTCACATAAGATTAGGCAGTTCTCTAAATATAATCAATAAGGGAGGTTCTATAAATGTTTTTAAAGAGTAAGGCTTTTGACACTGTCTCCAATAAGGTTCTCACAGAGAGACTGTGTCTATGTGGGCTAGATGAGAAAGCAGTGAACTGAAAACAGGCTGAATAGCTGTGCCCAGAGAGCAGAGATCAGTACAAAGAAATCTAGTTGGAGGCCAGTAGGGTACCCTAAGAATCGATATCGAGTCCTGTCCTATTGAACATTATTGACCTGGATGATGGGACAGAGTGCATGCTCAGGAAGTTACAGAGAATACAAAACTGGGAGGTGTGGCTGACATGCCAGACTAATGTGCTGCAGAGGGACAGGCTGGAGAAATAGGTCGACAAAATCACAGGTAATTTAACAAAGGAAAGTGCAAACTGCTGCACCTGGTAAGGAGCAACACCAGGCACCAATATAACCTGAGATCCAACGGGCTGAAAAGCAGCCGTGCAGAAAAGGAACTACGGGTTCTGATGGACAGAAAGTTAAACATAAGCCAGAAATGTTTTCTTGCACCAAAAATTGAGAAATTCTATCCTGGATTGCAATAAACAAAATATGGCCAGCAGGTTGAGAAAGATGATTCCTCCTCTCTACTGAGCACCAGAAATACTACACCTTGAGTACAATGTTCGGTTCTAAGCTCCCCATTACAGCAGAGATGTGAACATTCTGGAGAGAATCTAGCAAAAGGCCACAAAGGTGTTGCAAGGACTGCACCAGAACATCTTCCCTATGAGGAAAGTCTGCAAGACTCAAGAATGTTCATTGAAAGGAAGAGAATGATAAGGATGAATTTTGTCAGCGTATGTAAATACACAAAGGAGGAAGATGGAGCAGGATTCTTTTAGCTCTGCACAGTGACAGGACCAGAGGAAATGGGCACAAACCAAAACACAGCAGGTGCCATCTGAACATCAGAAAACACTTTTTCACTGTGATCAAGCATAGGTACCCAGAGAGGTTGTGGAGTTTCCATCCTTCAAGGTACTGAAAATTTGGGGGTTGGACTGGATGGTTCCTTCCAGTATCAAACACTCTATGATTCTGTGATGGACATAAATTGCCTTCTCCTTTATTTTCTGAGATGTAAAGAATATTCTATCATTTCTGACCATAAATTATACATTCTGTTGTCTTCCTTGCATTTATTAGATCATTTTCTTTGGTATCATGTAAATTTTGAGGGGCTGGTCCTGATGTAAAAGCTGTTGAAGGGAGCAGGATCCTGAGTGACTACATAATCTCATTTACACACTTTTGTTCTAGTCACTTAACATAAGAACATGAAAATAGAAAAAGAACAGAATGAAGACAAATCAGATAAAATCAGTTTAAAAGGTTAACTAACCAATAACAGGGAAAAAAAAACCCAAAACACTGAGAAAAAAGGATCCTGAGAATGGTAATTTAACATTACAAATTACAAAGAACGAAAAATGAATGTTAGTTACATACTATGCACTATAAGAAAATCTTTCCTCTTTCAGAATTTTTCTGGGTAAGCTTGGCTTTTCTAACCTCACCATTTAGTTCCTTCATGAACTGTTAAAAACTGTTTCTAGTACTCAGGCATGAAGATGCTATTTCCTGTATTTTTGCCAATTTTCACCAACAGTATTTTATAATCTTCCAAATAAAAGACTACTAATAGGGTGTCTGCATAATCTCACAATACTTGGAACCAGAACTTTTGAGTATTTTCATCACTGACAAGACACTCTAGAGGTTTTTATTTCTGGACCACTGGCAGTGGTGTTTCCACATTGGCTGAAAGATGATTTTCCAAAATTCATCTGAAGTCCTTGACTCTCTTGGGCTTCTGCTCCCTCTTGTTTACAGTGAGTAGAACACAAAGATGTCAAAAAGATTTTTTAAAAAATAATTAAAAAAAAAAGATAAAGTAAGTTAGATCTCCTTAGTTTATCTGTATGTATGTCAGCTGAGGCCAGAAGAAATCAGTGGAACTTCTTAGCTCATTTCCTGCATAATAGTCTAGCAGATTGCATCCACTCTGTGTACTGCCCAGTAAAATCAACTGTGATTCAGGGAAGGTCTTTATATTTTACTTGGAAAATACCTGTTTTCTGATGAAGGTCTTTATTAATAGAGTTTATGTTAATTAGTATTCTGTTAGAATTCTGCCATTACTACCCATTTTAACAGCTGACAATTTATTTCCTAAAACACTATTGTCATATATATTTCAATTTGTCCACCTTCCCATTGAAGTCATTATGTCTTTCTCTATTTTTTGCCACTGGATCTGGAAGATGCTATTCATTGAGACAATTCATTGAGAAAATTCTTAGATTTGTTTCCATGAAGAAAATGAAAGAGATATGTTTAAGACTTACATGACAGGTTATAACTACAAATACTTTACAGATGCAGATTCTCTCCAGAGCTACTTCTCCAAAAATTCAATGATTCTTTCTGTCTTTATTTCTTTCTAAATACCTCTGCATTTTCCTCTCTTAAAGATCTTCATCTATTTTTTCCTTACCACTGTTTAACTCTGCAAAAATTTTAGATGTAGTATCTAGAGGGTTTTTTCAGTATTCATTTTGTGTTTACTTCTACATAATTGATTCAAATGATGAATAGCCTTAGGCCCAATTTTGATTTCTCTAAACTAACCTCCCTCCCTCATAGAAATAACTCCATCACTGTCTTTCATTCTGTCGTTTGCTATCATATAGCTGCAGGTAGCTGGGTCTCTCCAAAATGCTCTTACCATAATGTGTTCTAACTAATATGCTGTGTAGTGATTTTAAAAAAACCCTAAACTTTCTGGAGGGGTTTATATAATACAATAATGTAATAACCTGTATATTTAATTTACTTTTATGTGTTTAACCTTTATTTTTTTTCTTAAGGCCTTTGTTATTAACCTCTATGTTAAAAAGCAATATGAACTGTCTGTCCTCATCTAAACGTATTTCACCGTGAGGTTTTAAGCTATCACTGTGAATGGAGGAACTGATTTGTCTTTAATGTCACTTTATTTTAACATCACAATCTAACTCCCTTTTTAATCCATTTAATACAAACCACAGTGATTTAATATACATGGCTCTTTTCCCCTCAGCATGTTTTGTCAAACTGTATAAAATGTTATACACAAAACAAATCCAAACAAATCAAAACACTCGGCTGGTTTCAGCTCGAATAATTTTCTTCCCAATAGCTGGTACAGTGCTATGCTTTGGATTTAGGATGAGACTAATGCTGATAACACACTGATGTTTTTGTGGCTGGTGAGCAGGGCTCACATAGAGTCAAGGCCTTTCCTGTTTCTTGCCTAACCCAACCAGTATATATCACTTACTTTTTATGTTCTAATATTTTTACTTGCTATTATTATTTTTATATTGTTATTTTTCCCCTTTTCTGTCTCATTAAATTGTCTTTCTTTCAACCCACAAATTTACATTTTTTTGAATCCCACCTGGGAAGTGGGGCAATAAGAGAACCGTTATGTGGTGTTTAGCTGCCACATGGTCAAACTTGTGAATAAATAAAAAAATGAAATTTGGCTCATTAGACAAAACCTAGTTTATATAAAGCTTTAGTCATCTGTAATTAACTGCATTCTAGTACTTGACTTTTTTATCCTCTGAGTTCTGTCATGTTTATCTTTTTTTTCTAGGGACTGATGTTAGTCTGATTTATTGAGAGTTGCTCTTTTACAAGCACAATATCAGCACTTTTGCACTCTTTGCATGTATCTGCTTGACTGCATCAGCAATAATAGAATTAAAGAAAATCTGTGATTGGAAGGTGCCTCTGGAGGTTCAACCCCACCCCTCTCAAGCAGGACCACCTAGAGATGCTTGGCCAGGACCATGGCCAAACAGCATTTCAGTATCTCAAAAATGCAGACTCCACAGCATCTCTGAGCAAACTGTGCCACTTCTCAGATGCAGAAAGAAAATATTTCATAGAATCATAAAGTTCCAACCCTTCTACCACAGGCAGGGACATCTTTCACTAGACCAGGTTGCTCAGAGCCCCATCCAACCTGGTTTTGAATACTTCCAGGGATGGGTCATCCACAGCTTCTCTGGGCATCCTGTTCCAGTGCCTCACCACCCTCACAGTAAAGAATTTCTTTGTACCATTTAATCTAAATCTGTTATGGTTAAAAATGTTCCTTCTTGCCTACCGCTTTCTATGGTAATAGAAAGTTCTTGCCTATGTAACAAGTTCCTCTTCCTCTTTTTTTATGAAACCCTTTTGAATACTGGAAGGACACAATAGCTCTCAGCCTGTCTTCACAGGAGAGGTGTTCCGCTCATCTGGACATCTTCATGTCCTCTAAATCTACTTTAACAAGTCCAAGTCTTTCTTGTGCTGGTGACCTCAGAGGTGGATGCAGTACTCCAGGTGAAATCTCATGGGAGCAGAGGGGCAGAATCACCTCCCTTGCCCTGTTGCCCACTCTGCCTTTGCTGCTTCCCAGGGTGTGGTTGATTTTCTGGGCTGTGAGAGCACACTTTTGGGTCATGTCCAGCTTTTTACCCACAAGAACCCTCAAGCCCTTCTCCACAGTGCTGCTCTACATGACTTCTTCTCCCAGTCTGTACTCATGTCTGGGATTGTCCTCCTCCAGCTGCAGAACCTTGCAGTTGCTGAACCTCATGAGGTTCTCACAAGCCCTCTTCCTAAGATTGTCCAGGTCCTCTTGGTTGGAATCCCTTCTGTTGTGTCAAATTCATCGCTCAGCTTCCGGTCATCTCCAAACGTGCTAAGCATGCACTGGATCTCACTGTATTGTTGATAAAGACATTGAAGAGCAACAGTCCCAAGATAAGGGCAGTGAGGAACATCACTCATCACCAGCCTCCACCTGTTCACAGAGCTACTGACCACAACTCTGCCTGTATCCACCCAGGCAATTCCTCATCCACTGCATAGTTCATCCTTCCAACTCATGTGTCTCCAAACTGGATATCTTGTTAGACATGTTCAGCCAGCTGTGAACCAACATCCCCAGGTCTTTTCTTTCACATAGTTTTCCAGTCACTCTTCACCCAACCTTTGGGGTTTTTTTGACCCAAGTGCCAGACTCATCGTGTGACCTTGTTGAAGCTCGTATAATTGGCCTTGGGCCATCAGTCCAGTGTGTGAAGATCCCTCTTCAGAGCCTTTCTACTCTCTACCAGATCAAAACTTCCACCCAATTAAGTGTCACTTGAAAACTGACTGAGGGTCCACTCGATCCCCTCATCCAGGTCATTGACAAAGATATTAAACTGGTCCCAGTAGTGAGCCTTGGGGAACACCACTTAGGACCTACTACCAGCTGGATGTAATTCCATTCACCACCTCTCCCTGGGCCCAGACACCCACTGAGGAAAGCGTGCAGCCATCCGAGCCATGAGCACCCAGATTCTCCAAGAGAGTGGTGTGAGAAATTATGTCAAAAGCTTTACCAAAGTCCAGGTAGACAACATCTATTGATCTCTCTACACAGATAGAGAGAATAAACTGTTCATCTGTAGCTTTTTCACATCTCTTTCACAGTATTTGCTGATCAGCAAGCTTAGGCACCTTAATACTAGATTACAAATTTATTTCCCTGACTGGACACTGTCCAGACCTTTGAGATTACTCTTGCAAATATTTTGGTTCCAGGCTGCTTTTTTACATTGGGTGTAGCCTAGGAAAATAATTATAACAAAGTTAACAAAAGGCTCTCTGAAACAGTGTTTGCACTTTTTTTCAAGATTCTCAGTAACAGAAAAACTGAGTGGAGCTATTGTGGGAAGTGCAATGAGAAAAAAAAGCTGCCTATGGTGATCTGCTCTAAGCACAGAAGAGCTTAGAGGGAACTCTCTGTGAACAAAATGGATTGAAGCCTGAAAGTTTTGAATATTTCCAAAACACATGATTAAAACCAAATGAAGTTAAATGTTGATACCAAAAAAATTGTTGTATTTTATTTAATAGCAAAAGAGGCAAAAAGAAAGAGAAAAGAAAGAAAGAAATAGGAAAGAAATAGATGCATTGAGGCGGGACAGGGAGAGTGGCAGATATTAAGTAGAAACACATGACCCCTCCATGGGTTCCAACAATGTCTCCTTGCCTCCCTCTGTCTGGTCTCCTTAGTGATGATGATCCACCACCAAAAACTATAGAATCCAGTGGATTAATATCCAGGGGGGTAGGTTTGACACTGTCCCTTGCAACACTGTAGATGTGTTCCATCACGTTGCACCACGTGCAGTGCTCAGGTGCAGGGTCTGGGGACCCCTTTGTGGGGGCCCTTTGATGGGCCATGACCCCTCTGCCATCCCTCATGTGGGTGTCCCATGGATCTGGCTTTCCCAGCATGGGGAGCCTCTGCAGCTGGGCTGCTGTGCACCGTGGAGGATGGGTGTTTACTGCCTCCCACCAGGGGCTTCTTTCACAACATCCCCAAAACCTCTCCTCCTCCTGCTTTGGTGTGAGGGTCTGTGCAAGCCTGGCAGCAGATAAACCTGGGGCTGTGGCCTGAAGGTGCTGGGCTGGGCCC
>VZSR01003806.1:2162803-2175559 GCA_013398615.1 Brachypodius melanocephalos | reverse complement strand
TATCCCAGCCCTGCCTGTATCCCAGCCCCACACAGCTGCCAGTCATGGAACCCTTGGCACACGGGAGCAGAGCCCCTCTCTTTCCCAGCCCACCACCTGAGTGACCCAGTGACCAGAAATCCCGCCTGGGGCAGAGGTCATGGAGCACAAGGGTTTTCAAGGCTGAGCATGAGGCAAGCAGCTGGTTTTATCCTACCCTGCCCTTGAAGTTTCTGTCTAAACATGCTTGGAACCCAGGAGTTGGTAGCTAACAACTACATGGAACAATAGTGTGTGTTTTTCTGTATCTTTTCTTTGTTTTTCTCTCTTTTTTCTATTTTCTAATTCCCTCTTCTGGGAACGTTTCAAGGAACTTAACATCAAATAGGTCTAAAGTTTGGTAAGTTGAATGGGCCAAATTAATGCTGTGAGAATTGTTCTGTGTTGGTTGGATGTTGTACAAAACCTTTTGCCACAATTCCTTGATTTTCTATAACTTGCCAATAAAGTTTTGTCTTGTTTTGATCTCCTGAGAATATCTGCTTGGCATTTCTCCTGTGCTTCTGACCCAGAGTACAGGAACCTCTGTAAAGTTCTTTCAGCAAGTTGTTTGGTGCCTTACAATAGTCCACAAAATTTTTAGTGTAAATATTTGATGATTCCTTATTCTTTCATTACAATATTTTGTGTTACTGAATTTGTTACCCGGCTTATTTTTCCATGTGAATATTTTTGAGAATCTTTGGCCATGCTGAGTGACATAATTTCATTCGTATGTTGATCCTATAAGTTTAAAAAATTTAAGTTATGTTTTTCCAGGTATGCCTGTTGAAAGAGGTATGACCCATGCCTGTGAACTTTAAATACTTTTTAACTCTTTCAGTTTGTATCACGGGTAGTAGACAGAATGGTTTTGTTTTAACACAGGAGTTCTTCACTGTCAATAAGTCCAGAAGTAGAATAAATGCTTGATCAAAAGAAAAAAGAAGAATTTCTATAAGACTAAATTAGTTTGCACCTAAAAGAGTTTCTCCATTGGCGTGCACTGCCAAGGCCTTATGCTATCACACCTGGTCTTTGTTCTTCTGGTCTGTACTTTTGACAAATTCATGTTTCTTCAGGAATTACCACTCTTTGTAGCAAGGGGGTGCTCTGGCAGTGAAGCATACACCTCTTGAGCAAGAGATTGTTTATTTCCATTCATGTAAAGGGCATCAATGCAGAAAGCTTAGACTTCCTTTTCCAAAAGTGAAATTTATCTACTTGGAATGTCAATAATTTATTTAGCTAACTGCATTTCAAAATGCCTAAAGTGAAGATTACCTGATTCATTTCAGAGGAGAAATGGAATAAGAGGAAATGCATATTCAATTAATAGATTTGCACTGAAATCCCACTATAGCTTCCTGAGACTCCATGTATGGTTTTCAATTTACAGATTTACAGGAAGGAGTTTTCTTCCTTGATAAATATAGTGGGTTGACCCTGGCTGGATTTCAGACACCCACCAAAGCCTCTCTGTCACTCACCTCCACAGCTGGACAGGGCAGAGAAAATTTAAGGAGGGGTTCATGAGCTGAGTATAGCACTGAGAGGAATCACTCATCGAATACCATCATGGGTAAAGCAGAAACAAATTAGAGATATTAAATGAAATTATTACTAACAAAATAAGAGCAGGATAATTAGAAGTAAAATAAGACCTTAAAAACAATATCTGCCCTCCTCTCCTACCTTCCCAGCTCTGCCTCCTCCCACAGCAGTGCAAGGAGACAGGAATGGGGTTATGGTTAGTTCATCACTTCTGACAGTGCTCAGGGAGAGGAGTCCTTCCCTGCTCCAGCATGGGATGCCTCCCACAGGAGATAGTTCTCTATGAAATTCCCCAGTATGAGTCCATCACATAGATAACAGGCTGTTGAAACTGCTGCAGTGTGAATCACTCTCACCTAGGGTGCAGTCCTTCAAGGACAGGGTGCTCCAGTGTGGGCTCCTCTCTCCACAGGCCCCCCACAGCATCAAAGACCCCTCCCAGGCATCCTCCTGCTCTGGCACGAGTCTCCTCCATGGGCTGCAGGTGGATCTCTGCGTCCCCACAGACTTCATGGATTGTAGGGGCACAGCTGCCTCAATGATAAGGATAGTAGAACAAAACAGCATAAGGACAGTAGAAGAGAAAAACATTTTATTCTTATCAGGGTTGGTAGAACAGAACAGCACAACCATGTAGAAATAGATAAAGGATGTAACTTAGGCAAACAAAAGTCAAGCAGGATGCCAGCTCAGCTCTGCAAGACTGACAAAGTAGACATTATGCAAAACAATGATATTGCTCTTACTCAAAACTGGAGTCAAAGAACAGCTACCTTATAAGGACACTGGACATGAAGTTAGACCCCAAAGAACCAAATAAGAACTTCTGATAAAGGATATGATTATATCAAATAAAGCCAAAGGAAGTAGAGATAGCTAATGAATATGAAATCATTGTGTATGATGAAAACTGTTTATTTGCTGATTAGGGCACTTGAATGAAGGAAGGATCCTCCAAGTGACGAGGGCACTGCAATAGAGAATGCCTGCTATCTAATACTCAAAACTCTGTTAGAAAAGTTTCTAGCCATCTGATTTCAGTATCATCACCACAGGCTGCAGGGGAACCTCAGCTCTGGTACCTGGAGCACCTCCTGCCCCTCCTTCTGCACTGACCTTGGTGTCTGCAGAGCTGTTCCTCTCACATGTTCTCACCTCACTTTCCTCTGGCCAAAATTACAACTGTGCAATAACATTTTCCCCTTTGTCTTAACCATGTTATCACAGAGGCCATTTTAATTGCTAATAATTTCTAATTGGCCCAGCCTTGGCCAGCAGCATGTCCAACTTTGGAGCTGCCAGAGATTGGCTCTGACAGACATGGAAGAAGCTTCTGGCAGCTTCTCACAGGAGCCACACCCATAGCCCCCTGCTACCTAAGCTTGGCCATGCAAACCTACTAGAGCAGAATTAAAGTCTTTTTCCAATGAACAGCTTGGTCCAGTCATTTCCTTCGGCTTTAATAAGTAATTTCAAAATAATCAGGCTTACATATTTATTAGTGTCTATCTTCACTCAAGTGATTACCTGAAGCGCAGGATGTCTTGCTTTAACCGATTACCCATTTAATAACTGCCATTGTCAAATTTCAGCAATTTCATCTTTCAGTGCCTTTCTGAAAAATTCCTTAGTGGAGACACTTTTAGAATGTTCCTTAATTAGATTAGCACTTTAAAAGTAAAGAGAGTGTTGTGCATGTGTAAGAAAATAAATCTATTATAACATTTCCCTTCAAAATTTAAAAAATTATTTGACATAACTTTCAGATAAGCAAATGTGATGTTATCTCAGTGGAACAAGTGGGAGTAAATTGTGACAACAGTTTATGGCACAAAAAAAAATCATACTAGAACTGTTTTGTTCAACTCACTATAAATATAGCGTTCAAGCAAATACAATACCAAAATGTCAAGGTTCTGAGGTTTTCCTTAAAATCAATTTCTTACTCTTCTTTAATATTAAAGTAATTTCCTGTTTTGAAATTCTGTGGTAGGTTAAAAAGCTAAACTGAACATCTTGAAAAGAGTTATTTAATCTCATCAAGGTGAAACAATTTTAAACATATAATTTATATAATGGCTGTGCTTCTGTAAAAGCAATTGAGCTCAAAAATCAAAGGGTAACTGAGTGAATCCATATCTCCCCTGTGAGGTAATAAATGCACTTTAACACTGACATTTCTTTGGGCAGTACCCTCAAGAGCTATCCAGTGAACTTAAAATGCTGACATCAGTTCATCCATTTGTTACATCACAAATTTGGGCATCTGTTACATTTTTTGCTTGATTGCTTTGTTTAAGGCTCATAGATCTATGTACAATGTCAGCTCTCCTGTGTATGTTGTTACTTTATCTACATGGTGTTTTCACACTTCACTGGTTAATCCATTCTGATCATTATCTGGAAGTACTATTAGCAACAGTGATTTCCAAAATTCTTATTAATTCATTTCCACACAAAAACTGAGATTTTTTCTGAACCATAAACATAATAACTCAATTTAATAAGAAAAATGAAATTAGGGCTGGCTACCTTGCTTAGTGATAGATGTAGCAATTTGGTCATGAGGCAATAGCTGCTGATCATATTTTTGAGGAGATGTCTCAGATGTGACATGAGATATTTAAAAATATGGCAATAAAAAGTAATCTCCAGCAAACGGCATTGTCACCTCATATGGAACAGAGCTCTGCTGGAGTTATTATTGAGGAAAAAGATGGAAATACAGAATATCTTCTGTTGTCCTATCTTTCTGAAGTAAATTCTTGAGGCTAGAAACAACTGTTTTTTGATTCTTTTTTTTTTTCAATTAATATTAAAATTCTTCATGCAATTGGAATGATTGTGAAGATAGTGAAATAAATATTTTTCCTCCTAAACTGACAGCAGTACAGTCATTCATACTGCCATACATACATACAGTCATTCAGTTAATCATACATACACAGATGATCCAGGCTGATGGGAAAATGAATATCAAATCCTTTAGAGGGGAGCTGATAAAGTGACATCTGATGGAAACTAAATGCTTAAGCTCAAGACAGCCACTCAGACTGTGTTACGCAGAGGTGCCAAGCCTTGAGATGCTTGGCTTCATTCTGGACAACCAAGTCAACCCTTCTACCTATGGACACCTACAGAAACTGGTATTTAAACTTAGAAGTTTGCACTTCTAATCTCAAGGATTTGCCTTTCTGTTTGAGCTGGAGCTTACAAGTTTGAGCAGTTCAGAAGCAGTTGAGTAGACATTTAAATTCCATTTAAATCCAGAAGGAATTCCTTTGCATTGCAATGTTAATTTTTTTTCTATTTCCACTTTAAGTATTTGCCAAGGTATTAGAAAAAAAGTTCTAAATTCTGCTAAACTTTAGGAAATATAATTTTGTCATAGCTAGTTCATGTCAGGCAAAGATCTTAAACATTAAGCTAGACATTAGAAAAGAATAGTGAATAATATAGTCACAAGCCTAGATAAAATTCAATATTGGGGTGCATAATTTTGTAGATCAGTAGAGTGAACAGATGACTAGAAAACCAGCAGACTAGATTTTTCGGGCTGCTTCTGCCGTTGCTGTGGTTTAACCCCAGCCAGCAGCCAAGCCCCACACAGCTGCTTGCTCACTCCCATCAGGATCAGGGAGAGAATTGGAAAGGTAAAAGTTACAGAACTTGTGGGTTGAGATAAAAACAGTTTAGTAGGGAAAGTACACAAACAAAACAAGGAACTAATTCACTGCTTCCCAAGGGCAGGCAGTTGTCCATCACTCTCCAGGAGATCAGGTCCCCATCACATGCATTGGGTACTTGGGAAAGGCAAATGTCATCACCACAAATGACCCCACTTCTTCCCTTCACTTTATATATTAAGCATGATGCTCTGTGATATCCCTCTGGTCAATTTAGGTCACTTGTCCTAGCTCTGTCTCCTCCCAGCTGTGTCTTCCACTCACCCCCAGCACCCTCACCAGCATGGCAGTACAAAAAGCAGGAAAGGCCCTGGCTGTGTGCAAGCCCTGCTCAGCAATAACAAAAACATCTCTGTGTGATCAACCCTGTGTTCAGTACAAATCCAGAACATGGCCCCATATTGACACTGAGATGAAAGTTGTCTCAGACAAATCCAGTACAAGTATTAATCAAATTTATTTGTTAAATGAATAAAATCTGGTGATTCAGTGAGGCTTTTTAGGTATGCATGTATATTTAAATGCTAATGGTGTTCCTAAAGGTTCTAATACTTTTAATTATCTTCTTTTTCATGCATTTTAGTTTCATCATATGACTCTACTTTTGATGCACTGATAGACAGCATCTGCCACAAAAGAGTAATTACAAGCACAGTAAAAGCATACTGAATATGTAAACACAAAGTAAATGTCTTTTATTTTTTAATGAATCTTTGGGTTTAGGAACAATAGAAGAATTCTAACATTTATCAATGTTTGAGAATTTAGCATAATTTTGCTTTGATAGTGAAAATTTTTGAGGAAGATAAACTTGGTACATAAGTTATAACTATCCAGAGAATAATTAATTTTACTTTACAATAAATGGTTTTTAAACTGAATATCTCAGACTTGACATTAAATAAAGAGTAGTTAAATATTTTTGATGTTTTTAAATATTACCTTGATTTTATTTCCAGATAAGAAGCAAGCAGAAATTAAGTCAAATGTTAATGCCATATTGAGCCATTTGATAGAAAAAACCTTATCTGTCATTTATCCTCCTAATATTTCATATTAGACTGTTCACCTGAAGCAATGAGGTGAGCTCAGTGCTCTGAACTAAAGTCTAGAAGTCAAAATGGAAGGATTTCTTTTTCTTACTTTACACATAAACCCTTTGTGGAAAAAATAAGATATGTTTACAAGTTCAAAGATTTCTAAATAAATATCGATGAAAAGATGCATATTTAATCAACAAAATATATATACCATAAAAATAAAGCCTGAATTTTACTAAAGAGTGAATAACTTTTCTGATGTCAGGCATCTGAAGGCTTTAAGTATGAAAATGGAGGACTTTCTTATTAAATGTGTGAGGTACACACAGTTTCTAGTCCCTTTTGTGAATGTTATCAGTAACAAAATTACAGAATAATCAGAGCTGAACTAGCGTCTGTGCTCTGTAGAAGGAAGAGTGTGAAGATGAATGAAAAGCCTTTGTCAGGGGAGTACATTTTCAATGACCAGTGTTGAGTACATTATATGGAAACAGGCAAATGTGTTAAGCAAGCCCTTCTGTGACAAAACAAAATGAGAACAGAACAACTCTTTTGCAATTTCACAGTTTAGCTACAAGTAAAATGACTTCTTTTCTATCTTCAAAGCTCCTAAGCACCTCATCCCCCAAGTACCCTGCAGTTATCATGCCACTTACACTAGGATTTGGTATCTGACATATACCAAGTCATTGTCAAAAGGACCCCAGTAATCATTAGGTGTTATTTTGTTATTTTCTGCATAGATTATTATGGCATTTTCACAGATCCATTGTCTGACCTTGATTAAAATTCAGGAAATGTTAGACCATTGTCTGTGTTCGTACCACAGAACAATACCTCTATTTTGACATACCTTTAATAAACCAGACATTTCATTTATCTTTGTAAAATGGAGTGAGATTGCTGGTTTATTTATCCTTCATGCACATCTGAGATGTAATTGGCAGACTTGTTATGGACATATTATTAAGTTATTTCAGCTCTACATGTCATTCCGCAATAATTCAAACAATAGCAATTTTGAGCTCTCTGCTGGCTACAAAATAATGGGAGTGCCTTAGAATCTACAAAATATATTGATAGCATTATTCAGTTCTCATTTTACATTTTAATTGAAACCATTATCAAATAATGATTCTAGGCCAGAAATAATAGTTAATAAAGTTCTGGAGACCATATCTGCTCCTGTTGCTCTAAATTCTGACCATTCCAGCTGAGGGATAAGAGCCCTCTACTGCAGTTTTTCCACCAGAAGATAGAATGCTTATTAGATAATTCACTAGACATGTGTAGTGGATATACTGTGCTCTTGAAAAATGCTGGTTGGTTTACGTGAAAATGGAAATTTTCTGCTCTATGATATGGATAATATTTAACATTGGTATCATCATCTGAGGTTTTCCAGGTGTGTGTCAGCTCCTGCCAGAATGTTTCCCATGGGGTTATGAATTATAAATTCAATAAACAGGATGAGGGGATGAACATTCATTTTGCCCTGCACTGAGCAGTGCAGTGGGTGAGGTAACCTCAAGGGTCCTCTCCAACAGAAAATGATTCTCCAATTTAATGAGTCTGTGCCTGGGTATGACTCAGACACTGCTCTCAGCACCCTGCAATGGAGCATTCATTTTTTATGTAGAGGAAAATGAAGGCAGAGAGCTTATTTACATGATATATCATCAGATGTATCTTTTGTGTATAATCCCTGAGAAAAACATAGGCTATAAAAAAAAATCCTCTATATGAGGGGGGTTTTTATCATTGCCATGCAAACAATATTATTCCTAAGTGTAAGAGACTTAAATATCACAATTGCCTTAAACACTGTTAAGGCCACTGAAGGAACTTGCCATAAGATAAGCCACCACAGCAGGAACTTGAGACAAGTACAGAAGAGAGGAACTTGCAGCAGGAAGGCACTAATTCCAGGCCTAGCAGAGCTGAGGTCTGGTGAGCACACCTTAGTGCATCCAGGCAAAAATTCCCTTTGGGGCAGAAAGGAAGAAATTGCTTATACACATGCCATCCCAATTTATGGGAATGGCATTTATGCCATGTGGATACCCAGAACTTGGACTGTATAAAAGTGTTGCCTGAGAGGAACCACTCTGGAACCCCTACCACTGAGAGGACATGGGTGAAGAAGGACCAGGGAGATGCCACAAGATCAACAGTGGATCAGACTATCTTCTGCTTGATCTCTCTCTGTCTCTCCCTCTTCACCTCTGCCCCCCTTTCCCATGTCTTTCTCACATTTACAGTTGAATAAAATCTGTAGTATTGATTTTGGTAATTGCACCTTAATTTGGGCAGTGGCATCTCTTAATAATTGGATCATAACGCTATGCTATTTATAATATCACAGAATTGTAGAATGGCCTGGGCTGAAAAGGGACCTTAAAGATTATCTAGCTCCAATCCTCACACCATAGACAAGGGACATCTCTCCCTAGACTGAATTGCTCAGAGGTCCACCTAGCCTGGCCCTAAACACTTCCAGGCATGGGGTATTCACAGCTTCTCTGGGAAACCTGCTCCTCACCACCTCCATAGTAAAGAATTTCTTCCTAATATCTAATCTAGACCTACTCTCTTTCAATTTGAAACCATTACCCCTTGTCCTTTCACTAGGTGGTCTGGTAAAAATTCCCTCTCTATCTTTCTTGTAAGCTTCTTTCAGATACTGGAAGGCCACAATTAGGTCACACCCAAATTACCTTATCCTAAACTGTTAAGGAAAGTGACACTTTGATCATGTGTATTTTTGTGCATGAGGATGAATGAGTCGTTATCAGCCGGAATTCCCAGAGTGAAATGTCTTGTTTGTTCAGCTTTTGAGAAGAACATAAGTAAATATACAGGTAACCTTCAGGCTCAGCAAACAGAAAGGTGTGCATATCACTGTCCACCCATTAAGTCCCCACCACTCCAGTGTTGGCTTTGTTTGTGTACCTATCCTTATATTAATTTAGGCTCAGCCTAGGGACATGTGATGATTTTTGAATTTCTCTATGTAAATGTAATAGTCTACTCAGCTGAAACAGCATTTCTGTTCTGACACATTTGTCCCATGGTGCAGCAAAACAAACAAAACTGTAAGAACACCTTTCTCTGCATAATGCATTTTTTCTATGCTATGCATTCAGAAGACAAAGTTAATGTCATCGTTAGGTTAAGGTAGTAAAAATGATGATGTGATTTCAGTTGTTGGGAACACTAAAAGGGGGTGTTTCATTTGTTTGCTATTTTAATTGCCTTCTTTCATGTATCTGCAGGCTGTAGATGTCTTAAACATCTTTACATTGATTTAACAATGTGAGATTGATATAGTAGTGACAATAACAAAACTGCATAAGATGTATGATAAAAACTCTTGGTGAGTATTGCAGCAAGCTCTCCTCTATGTTCACATATGAGTCATATGAGTGTCCATCTACACTGGCTTATAAATCAATCGTATTTTCTTACCATAGGCTTCCATTATGCGACATTCAAGTGTAATAAAGGAAGGATACCACATAGACTAAATTTACTACAGGAAAAAAAAGAAACAAAAAGAAAAAAGAACAAATAAAATGAAGCAGAAATTCAGCTAATTAGATAAGTGTTTAGATAGGAACTGGTAGATTTGAGACTACTGGAAATTTGATCTGTTGAACTGAAATTCAAAGTTCTATTTCTAATACTAAAGAATTTTAGCCTTTTCAGTCCTGAATTAAATTTAGAAATGAGCAATGCTTTTCATATCCTAATGATTATAGTTATAAACAGGGAAAGGAATTGAAAAGCATTCACTCTCTTGTATTTCTTGATTCTGATACAGGATAAAGTACAGATTTTCATGCATTGTGTTATAGTAACACTTTTCATTTTGCCAGAAAAGATGTCCAATTTCTTTAGATAGCAACACAACAGGGAAGAAATCAATAAGCATCATCTAAGCATTGCATTTTCCACATCAACTAAAATTAAAATTCAGAATCTGATCTGAAAAATGTTAGTGAGGAAGGTCAGAGTACCTCCATATTTTCCAGATTTATACATGGATATCAAAGATCAAATTCCAACCACAGACATCTTCGTAGTGATTTTGTTCTTTATTTCTTTCACTTATTTTCTGAATTCTGGGTCTTATTTATTACAGATTTTTAAATGTTTATTCCTTGAAATGTCTCACTAAGACAAGTATAGATGTCATATTTCTATAATACTATTAAATAAAAAACCTATTAAAAATAGCTATTTCTTTGCCCTTTGGAGGGAATAATCACAGTGATTAAGTGGACAAAACCCTCAAACAAATAGTGTCAATTAAAATAATACTTTTTACAAATCTCTTTAATTTTCACAATAACATCTGGCTGTATCAAAAATTTAAACCCTTGTCTGAATTTTTATCATCATAGATTTAGATAGTACTCTATTGTCATTGTTCTGGAAGTATTCCATTTCCATGATTTGGAGTCACATAGATGGTAAATAGAACAATTGATTCATTTTTTATAAATTGTATATCACTATCTTGCAATAAGAAGTGAAGATAATTTACAGATGCTTGTTTAATATCAAAAAAAATCAACACAATTGGCAGCCAGAAGTACAATAGCAAAAGCAGAATGAAAATTCTGCTCGTTTAGAAACTCCCCAGTGATGGTAGATACAAACAGTCTGGTTATTTGGCCTCCTCTATTCCCACTTGGTAAGAAGAAGGTGTGCAACAATTCACTTTTGAGGCTGACCTTATTTTGAGATGCTGCTTCTTTGGCCACATAACCCTTAAAGAGGATAGAAACAAGCTATAAAAATACTGTAGAATAAGACTGTAGATTGACTCTGCTGTAAAAACACAGTCCTTCTGCAGTACTTGTGTCAGGAAAAATATTTCCTCCTAAGAATTCCAAGAGAGTATTAAATGACAGTGCATTTAGCCACTGAATATAAGAACCTTTACACCATTATGTCCATTGGCTAAAAAATGGGAGCTGAGGATGCTGTTTTGTGTGTATTAGAATAAGATGATTAATTAATGCAAGCTTCCTGCAGAAAAGTTGTGCTGTGCATAATGTACAAAACCACTTTTCATAACAAGATATTGTTTCCACTTATAGTTATTTTTTAAAAAATATTTTGCTTCAGATGACATTCTTCCTTAGAAAAGTACATAAAGTAAAGCAGTACAAATATATCTATATTTACAGTTCTCCAAAATTCAAAATGACTGATATAGTTGTCAATATATGGTGACATACCAATCTAGATAGATGTGCTATTAATAAAACTAATAATAAATTAATGGATATGGGTTCTTTTCATTGTTGACAGAAATAGAGAAAAACACAGATACTTCCAGAAAAACAAGCACCTTAAGAGGGCAATTCTTCTTATCTGTCTTTGCCACATACTTCAGAGTGACATGACTATCCATTATTTGTTCAGCCAGCAAAGGTTTACTGGCTTTGACTTAGCCATCCAAGCCTCTTAGACAGCAAAGCTAGGTCATCAAGGCGTTCAAAAAGTACTACTGTCTTAACTCTTGGTTTCTCATCCTTGGCTGTGTTTCCTACTTAGGCCTTTTACTTGTCTGAATGTCATGCTTGTCTGAATTCTGAATGTATCTATTCTGAGTATAATTGGTTATAAAACTTTGGGCCAATTTTGCCATTGACCAACACATCACAAGCAGCAGTTCCAAATCAAACAGAAACCAAGCTTTGACGAAAGGTCAGATGAACTGAAGTAATTGCTGTCATCAGCCTGTGTATCTGTGGATAATAACAATGCATAGTTGTAAAAAAAGCATAAGGAAGTTCCTCAGGCCATCCAATACATTTAAGGCACAAAGTGCACAAAGAGCAGACAGAAACATGTCTGCTGTTCTAGACTTCCCTGCCTGAACAAAGAAATGAATTGAGAATTTTTAAATTATGGAACACAGAAGTACTGAAAGAAGAGGTACTGCAGGAGGAAATATTGAGCAGAATCCATAAAATTCTGACAACTGTAAGACACTTTTGAAATCTGAAAGGTGAAAGAAATCAAATGTTAATATATATGCTGTATTGGATGTATTGTATACTGTTTTCTGTGCAACAGAAGATGAAAGAGTGATTCCTTGAAAGAATGGGGCTTTCTTGTTTGGTCTATAAATATGAAAATAAAATGTGTTTAACATAGAAATTTCAAGTTTCCTGTACAATATAGTTAAAAAGTTATACATGTATTTTGTTTTTCTAGAGTACATGTATCGATTGTATATCTGTTGCAAATAGTGTAATTTAATACTCTAATGAAATCTAAATGTGCTAGGATCAAGCACAGATACATGAATATGGTCTGCAGTATAGCCTGAGCTTTATGGACATTTCATAAACTCCTTCTGATTTGATCTCAAAACTTTTAATTTAGTCTGTGTAAAAATTCCTAGCAGCCTTCTGTCTAAAAACATTATTTCAAAACTG
>VZSR01003806.1:2083923-2162571 GCA_013398615.1 Brachypodius melanocephalos | reverse complement strand
ATGATCCCTCTCACCATTGTCTGCTCCCAAAGTAATTATTTTTTTATACTACAGTGTTCCAAGAGGAATGCAAGGGAAAAAAATTACCAAGAAAATTACAGTTTTTCCTACCCCCTGGTAGCAGTGTGAAAATTTGGATGAGGACAGAAATTTGGTAATTTTCTATCCCTTGGAACATAGTCGTCTCATCTGCACTAGAAGACCTTTTTATCAGGCAACTGGTAGTTTTCTTAGATCTGCTTTTACCAGCTACAGAGTAGATACTAAAATTTCTTTGCTATTAATCCATCATCCCATATTTCCATGATGGACCTTCAAACTAAAATTTTGCTGTCGTTTCTATTTTTTTTCCCAGATATTATCCATATAGTACTACTTTGTTACATATGGTAAAAAAACCCCCAATTATTATTTTTAATATTTTAATACCAAAAAAATTATTACAAATTGTTTTAAATATTATTAATAGAAGCATCTTAAATATGAGGGGAGACGTAATATCATCAGCAAAAAATGATCAGGTCTAAATTTGTGTTATAGCGTATAATCTGTCACAAAATATTTTAATTACCCAATATTGATTAAAAGTCATCTTTCAGTGGGAGTAGACAGGGAGTCACGATTGCCCAAGGCAATTCTAGGTAACAATAGCCTGGCTGAGAAGACAAAAAATACACAATGTGCCTTTTTTAAGAACCATGGACCAACACCTGAGTTAGTATGAATGCTTCATTTAAGCATGGGAATGCTGAGTTGCTTCATTTAAGGATGGGAATACTGAGTTGCACACCAAAACCCCTTGAAATTAAAAGAACTCACAAGCATACATGAAAAGCAGAAAGACAGACACCAAATGATTCCCAGAAATAACCAAAAGAAATCTTTTTCTTAGATTGAACTAATGAAAAAATTGTAGGAATAGTGTGATAAAGAAAGCCTGTTCTATGTAAGGCAATTTGACAAGGTTGCAAACCAAGGAAGAAGAGAAGACAGAGAGACAATGTTGGGTCACGCTGAAGAACAATGAAATAAAATGGGACAAAGAGAGAGTAAAGAATATAATACCTGGAATTTTACCAATTGCAACACACTCAGAAGAGTTATTTAAGATAACATATTCTGAAACCCAAATTGCTAAAAGCATCATGTTTAGCTCAACACTCAGATGTGATAATGACACTGTTTTAAATGCAATTACTATCTCCATTTCTTGCTCTTAATATTGTCTAAATGAGTATTTTTTGGGGTTTTTTTTCTGTTGTTTTTAAAGGGAAAAATATGCCCAGATTATTTACCATTGGTTTCTATTACTGTTTTTTTACATCTGAATTAACACTTCCACTCTACATTCAATTTTCCATTGGTGTGACATTACATGCACAGCACAAGCTACCATGACATGACAGTTAAATAAAATATGAAGTAGCAATAAATGACTGGAAGGAAGCTACTGGGAAGAAAAGCATGAGATCAATAATAAGCACTAAATAATACATAGAGTAAACACCACCATGAGGTAAAACATGTTCTTATCTAACTCTCATCCATGCTTGAGAATCATGTCAAACTACAGGAACTGAATGATTTTGTGTTTAATTTGCCAAATAATTGTGCTACTCATATGCTTAATGTATTCTAGTTCACATTGCAGATCTGCAGAATCTTTCAATATTTTTCTGTCAATCCATTCATATTGTAATTTGTCGGCACGTTGCCATTTAATACGTTCCTTAGGAATTAGTTGCTATAGACACAGCATCACTTTTTCTACATACACTGCACTGTTCATTCATTTAGCAAAGCACTCCACTTTGAACTTCTTATTCATTAATTAGACTGCAGGAAATAACCCAAATAACTAATTTCTACAGTATTACAGAGTTAAGACAGTGATTTTTAATTACCGCAATTAAGACAGTGATTTTAAACCTTTACTGTGTGAAACTGTTCCCTGATAAATACTTTAGAAATTTATCGCAAAACTGGGGATATTAAGAAAGGCTCAGTAAGTTTTATATTCTACTCCTGAAAAGAATATCTCTGACAAAAGCCCACCATTCTGCTGGGCAGTGAAGGGGTTCTGAAGAACAAGCCTCATGCAGCAGTGAAACAGCCTTTTCCCTGAGCTCCAATGCAGTATTTCTAACAGCAAGAAGGCAGTGAAAAGCTGTTTGGGCCACAAGGAGGTCTGATGGTGAATGCCCACACCAATATCTAATCTAGAGAAAAGTTTTGTGGGAGAAACTGTTAAAATCAAACGCTCAAACGCACAAACACACAAAATCAATCAACCAAAAACCCCAAGCACTTTCATTGTTTCAAGGACCTATAAAGTACTTTGTGCTGTTCTACTGGCATAGTTTATACTCACATGAAAACTAAACAATGTTGAAATGATTGTTAGTCTAGTAGGCTGGATCCTTGTCTAAAGCTCAGTGTTTATTTCATTATGACACCACATGCACCATCCACACAAGCATAATGATTATGCAAGCTGGGTCTGGGAAAGAGAAATAGCTATTGCAATTATTTGAAGAGTTTTTTGTTTGGTTTTCCCCCTCTGCACATTGTGTCAGTGTACTGTGAAACAGTCTGACATCTCCTGTGCAGGGATTAATTTGTGACAAAGATAGCTAATTTCATTTGGTTGTCCTACAAAGTAAAAACTTTCCAAAAACCCACTGAGCAATTAATCAGAAATTAGTATAACCGTATTATGGATTTTCAAGTTGACTGTGTCACTGAGGAAATAAATTACTTTTATTTGATTACAAGCAGCAGATCCTAATATAACACTTAAAATACTTGGTGTTGAAGATATGGAGGCTGTGGAGCTGGCTTCCTTTCACATATAAATTTGAAGGTCTGTTTCATTCCATTAATTTTAGGAATCAAAATCAAAGTCTTGAAATTAGAAACTTAATTGCCTATATTATCTGTACAGGAAGAAGCACAAGGTGCTTCATATATCTGAGGGAAATGTTTATTCTTCTGTAGCTACCGTATACCTACCTCTGTACTATGCTACCTAAACTATGTATGTCTCTATATCTATCTCCAAAAAGAGAGTCACATATGTGAACCTAAGTTCTGAAACAATCATTTTCTAGGGCCGCCTAGAACTGTCGCTTAACTGGTTTTGTAACTCTTTATACTTCTTACATCTCTGATTTCTGTGTTTGTTCTGTATTCTTTTCTCTGAAATGAGATTCATGCTTATATTTTGTGTGAAAACCAACAGGTCATAACCAGCTGGACTACAAAAATCTGATATCCAAAGTAGAGTGATTTATTTTGTTTTACTATTGCCTCAGGATAAAGTCAAGAACGGAAAGTGTAATCTACAATGATCAGAAAAATGAGGAGGATAGCAAAAATGAAGGTTATACCTGTAATCGTGTCATATACTAAATGCCATTCTAGTTACATTGATTCCTTTTTTGCCATCTGTCGTGATGCCAGAGAGGAGAAACCTTAATGATCTGAATATTTGCTTCTAATTAAAAAATAAAAAATCTTAAATGGATAGGTATTTCTTCTCTATGGCAGGATTCTTATACTCCACATGATTGAACACTTTTTCCTTTCAATGGATGACTGAAGAGCCCACAGTTACTACTAGTTATTAAAAGTTTCATCTGAGAATGATATACAGTCTCTTCCATCATCTGAATTTCAAATACATATTTTTGCTCTCTCCCAAACAGGGAATCTGGGTTGCTTTCTGCAGCTACACAAAGGGAGAACAGGATCATATTGTTCCCTGTAGAACTACTGAAACTAATTAATGTGATGTGCTGGGCTAAAGAAAATCACAAATGTTGTAACAGAAAATTTGCTATATTCCACCATGGATACATGCCTAATTTCACATCCCCAGCTGAGATGAATGGAGTGGTTAAAAGCTTACAGAATTTTGTTTCAGGCTATTTTTGGTCTCAGGCTGGACCATTGCATTGGTTTAGATTTCATTTCATTATTGTAAGGTTCTCTGAAAGTAGAGGAGCAGAAACAGCAAAAGGAAAATGAACAAATATAAAGAAAAGGAATAAAAAAAAAGCAATAAGCCAGAAAATATATACTAACCTGGCCATGAGGGATTTTTATGGAGTATTGAGAGCAATATACTTACTTCACTAGAAATATAAACTTGCTAAAGAGCAACTAATACACTTCTTTCATTTCAATACATATAATATTACATACAAATAATATTAAATTTGTAAGTTAAAATAAATTAGGAAGAAAAATGGTAAATCTAAATAACATTGCAATATTATGATTTAAACATTGACCTAGACTTCCAAATCCTGGCTATGAAATTAACCCTTCCTGTCATCTCTAATAAATTATTCTATTTATCAGATCTTCCTTTTTTATCACATTTAAAATGAAGAAAATGTAAAAAAAAATCAATACAAATTATTTAGAAAGTAAGACCTCATAGAGCACATATATCCATATTCAGAAAGGCAGCTACTGTGATCTATACTGAATTGCAGGGACTAATTGATGTAGTTTAATATATTTTAAGAATAATGCTGAAAAAAAGGTGGTTTGCCTTCAACTAAGAACCTGCAAATAGTGCAAACACAGGATGGAGGTTTTTCTAGAGAGCTGCAGGTTCTTGCATCTGAAACTGAATTTTGAGTTGTACATTTTGGGCAAAGCTACTCCAGAAAGACAATGTGGCAATGGATTGGGTCCTTCAAGATTCACCTTCTCTCACGTCCTCTTCACATTTGCTTTTTCAAGTCTATCCTAGGCCTATTTAAAAAAAAATTAAAAAAATAAATCACTACTGGGCTCCATACTAAGGGGACAACATACACAGTCTCGTGGGTCTCATCCAAAATTTTTAGGCACTAAACAATAGGATAACATTAATAAATGTTGTTAGTACCAGAATAATAACTTAAAAATTCCTGGCTTTCAACCCTCCTCAGGATCTCTGCCTCCTCCTCTTTATGCAATAACAAACCAATCACAGGATTTCTTTTTCTTTTTCTTTCTTTCTTTCTTTCTTTCTTTCTTTCTTTCTTTCTTTCTTTCTTTCTTTCTTTCTTTCTTTCTTTCTTTCTTTCTTTCTTTCTTTCTTTCTTTCTTTCTTTCTTTCTTTCTTTCTTTCTTTCTTTCTTTCTTTCTTTCTTTCTTTCTTTCTTTCTTTTCTTTCTTTCTTTTTCTTTCTTTCTTTCTTTCTTTCTTTTTCTTTCTCTCTCTCTCTTTCTTTCTCTCTCTCTCTTTCTCTCTCTCTTTCTCTCTTTTTTTCTCTCTCTCATTTTTTGTTCTTTCTCACTTTTTCCCTTCCTTTCTCACTTTCTTTCAATAGCCAGTTACAGATGAAAGGGGTTTTTTTGAGTTGTAATTTGGTTTGATGAGAAAAATATTTATTCTCTTATGACTTCTGCACCTTATCATTTTCAGTTTTAAATTATTTGCCTTAACTTTAATGTGCCTAAAATAAAGGAATACTTGCGGAGCTCAGAGTAATGAAGTCATTACTGACACAGTAATAAATGAGTTAAGCATTGCAAAGTACTTAGATATCTAACAGGTTTATTAAACTATTGGAATGCACGGGGAGCTAATGCTGTAGAAGATGATTTTATGGCCTTTACAAATCATGTAATTCTTTTTCTTGTTAGGCAGTTAAAATAACACTGATCAATCATCAATATAATTTTTATGGCTCTTTGTTATAAAGCAGACATACTGTAATTCATAAGGAATGATCCTTGTTGTGCTGCAATCTCTCTTTATTTTTAAAACATCGAATAGAGGCAAGATGTAACAGATATTCCATGGATGAATCTCTTCTATTACGTATGAACAAAGCATTTATGGATGATGTATATGTGTTGACAAAGAAACACAAGCCAAGTTTTCACAGGTGTCAGCCCTGTTTTGGAACTTGAACAAGCAATTAACTGGGGCACTGAGGCTGCTCTAAGCTTCATTGGCTATTCACAGCTTTATGGTGCACTACATCATTGGGTGGAGGCAGCACATTATGGAGCTGTGTTCTGCCAGAAAGCTTTCTTTATGCTTCTTTGGAAGGCATATACAAGAGCAAGAGCCCACACAGAAATAAGTGGCAAATCTGAGCCTTGTAAAAGATAAACCTAATGTGGGAGACACACACTAGGAAATTGAAAGAGATTTTTAAAAATTGTGGTAGAATAAAATGGAAGAAAAGAGAAAATGGAAGTTTTAAAGTAGAATGAAGAAGATAAGACAGAAGTGTCACAAAATAATTGAGATTGGAATTGACCTGTGGAGATCATGTGGTTCAATATCATTTTTAAATCAGACAAGCTAGAGCAGATTCCTCAGGTTTGTGTCCATTCAGGCTTTGAATCTAAGAACAGATAACCTTCATGAGAGGTTAACCTGTAGGTAAATTAAGTAGAAATTCCTGCATGTGTGTTTCTACTCATTACCTCCTGTATTTTCACTGTTTGGCATCATGATGATTCTGTCTGCAGAGTTTTCAGTTCTTTACTTCACTTTGCTTGGTTCTTTACTTCACTCTTCACACCATGAGGAGAATCCCACTGAGCCTTTTCTTCTCTTCATAATGCAGCTCAGGATGCTGTTAACGTTTTCTTCTAAGGCACATTACTGGCTCATGTTCAACTTGGTGCTGACCTGTTTCCCTAAGGTATTTTTAGTAAAACTGCTTTCTTATCAGCCATCACCCAGAGCATACTTGTACTTCAGTCTGTTCCTCCCTGGGAGCAGAAGTTTGCATTTCCCTCAATTCAACTTTGAGAGGCTTCCTTTATCCATTTCTTCTGACTGTTAAGGTTGCTATGAATGGCAGACAAATAATTTAGTGTATCAGTCACTTTTCCCAGTTTTATATTGTCTGCAGCCTTGCTGAGGGTAGAGTTTTGTGTCCATAGTCAAAGCTATCAATCAAGATGTTAAACAATATAAACACAAATTTCAACCCCAGGGGTACTGTTGCAGTAGTGACTGGCCTCTAGTGCCACTGATTACAATCTTTGGGCCTGGCTGTTCAGTCAGCTTTCAATACATCTCATCATCCTTTATATTTAGCTTGTATTTTATTAGTTTGTCTATTAGTATGTTATGGGAGATAGTGTCAAAAGGCTGACTAAAATCCAGAGAACCTTTCATTCACTGTCATCTCTGAAGTGAGTGATCTCATCATAGAGGTTGTCAGGTTGGTCCAGCATTACATCCCTCTAATAAATCCATGTTCACTACTTCCAGCGACCTTCTTGTCATTGACATGCCCAGAAATGGTCTCCGGGATTGGCTGCTGCAGGGATTGAGGTGAGCCCTGTAGATCCTCAGATCCTTTTTCTTTCCCTTCCTGAAAGTAGGGCAGGTATTTGTTTTTTTCTAGTCTCCAGGAACTTGTCCCAGTCATCGTGACATTTTGGAGAAAACTGAGAGTGGCCCACAATGACACCAGCCAAGCCCTTTGGAGCTTGGAGGTACATCCCATCAAGCCTCACAGACTTGTGGGTGTGTTCAGATGTTTAAACCTCCCCTAATCAGATTCTCCTCCACTGAGGGTAAGTTTTCAGAATTAGAGAATCACAGAATAGTCTGAGTCGGAAGAGATCTACAAACATCATTGTGTCTAGCTCTTTAATGAGTGTCCCACAGAGGGATCAAACACATGAACTTCACATTATTATCATCAGCCTCTAATCTCCAATTTTTACCCCTGATCTGAAGGACCTGGGATTCATGAAGGCAAATTCTACCAGAAAAGAAGGCATTAAGTATCTTGGCATTTTCTGTCTACTTTTTTATGGGCTACCCTCCTCCATTTCAATGATCTTTAAAGATCTCTTCCAATCTCAGCTGTTCCGTGATTCTGGGACTCTGTAAACCTTGGCTTTAACTACTTAACACATTCTTTTAGAGGTATGAAATGTCAGGAAGAAAGGAAATGTTGTATTCCTCCAAACAGATTTCCCTCTTCAGAGGCTTAAAAGGCCATTTCTGTTTTAAAGCATTGCTCTGTCAAGACTTCACTAAGGAACATTTTTAACATCATTGTAATAATAGAGATTACTTGGTCAATGCCAAACAGCCAACTTAAACATTCACTTGAAAAGCACGGCATGCTATCGTTTTTTTTAATAGGACAAACTCATGATATCTCCACTAGAAAATACTGTTAGATTAACTATATGAACCATGCTATACCTTTCTACTAATCTAAAAAGGCATTTGAATATTCTATTATTTATATTCCCTAAATTCTAGTACTGTTTAAGCAAGTTCAATAGACTTAGGAAAATAAGAAACACTGATCAAAGCATCTTAAATGTGTCTTTTCAAAAACAATGCTTTTGAAGCTAGATTTTTACATGGTAAAAAGAAACAAAATTTCCAGTGCTATCAATCTCTGAATCTAAACCAAATTACAACGTTGGAGAATGGAAGAGAGAAAAAAATAGTCTCTTTAAAAATCATCTGAAAATCTACAGACATCACTTAAGTAGTGTAGCCGTAAAACTGTAAAAGAATTAACAGAGTCTCCTATGAAGGCATTTAAGGGATGACAGATTCACACAACCAAGATTGCCCCAAGACATTTTGTGAAAGTATGGAGTCAATGAGCACACAGTTCATTGCTATGTACAATATACACCAATTGTATATATCATACATATAAAATCCATCACAAGGTATAATATGTAAAGATGGACGTCTTCTGTCCCCTCAGAGAAAAATGACAAATTCTAAATCTTTCTGAAGTAAAATAATATCTCAAATGCCACCAGCTATATTATGAGACAAGAAGAGAGTATGGCAGTCTTGAAAAAACCCAGCAATTCATAGGCTGGTATTAAATATTACATGGTGATATAACTGAAATTTCTGCATCCAGAATGACATAGAACACTACTAAGAGACTACAGTATTTTTAAAAAAAAATTAAACATGTTAGAGATGTGTTCTTGGCAGCAGTGAGTTGTTTCTCCTTGAAACATTAGTGTTCTTCTACATTGAATGCATTTGTTAACTTTTCTAAAAGAAAAAAGACTTAATCAGTAATTATTGCCCACGATTTATAGTATTTTTTCCTCAAAAATTCTCTTTAGGGATGGAGATTTGAAGTGAGTAATCCATAAAAAAAATGGGTTTAGTACCCAATTTTAATTTGTTTGCTTTTTTTTCCCACAAAACTTGGCTAAAAATATTTACCTCTGCCCTCCTCAGAATGGTGGGATTCAGCTAGCCAGATTAAAACAATCTCGATTTAATTTAGTTAATTTTAAAAAGCAACACACTAATAAATTAACCAAAACCATATTGAATCCTAGGACAAAATTAATTTTAACACACTAACAAATTAACCCAAACCATATTGCATTCTAGGATAAAATTAGTTTGACTTGTACCAGAGATCTCGGGAGGACAAGGCTTACCATTTCTTGTTCTCTAGATGCAGCTTAAACAATACAAAAATTAAAAACCCCTAAAATTATAACAAAATTACCATTATTTAAAATTTTTAAAAAGCACCTTGCAGCAAAAAATGGGAAGTCTTTTTTGAACCTAAAGTTCTGGCAAATGCATTAGAGAAATATTGAATAATGGCAATAATATAAACTTCATGAACGATAATAAAAAAAATTGCAATTTAAGGACAAAAATATTGAAGTTTCCATTTCAGGGAAATAATAGATGAAAAGAGATGTTTAGCAGGTATCTAGCACTAATAACTCTGTGATTTCAAGAACCAAAGTAAGATCACAAAATTTATCAAATTGATTCATAACTCACTTTTCTTCTTTATCTTAGTACTTTCTGAATATCAGTGGATTGTACTGTGACTATCCAAGTCATACTTGTCACCACTCTGTTTTTCACAAAACAAATAACGTAATTTCATATGGACCCAGAATATCTAGAACATCTATCACTTTCTCAGAATGATTTGTGTTACTAAAGAATTTCATTTCTCACCATTTCATTACTTTGTCACATAAAAATTGATCACAGACAAATAACCTCTATCTCCTTGAAATTTATTGAGATTGATTTTTGGAGTCATGTCAAAAATTTTGAAACAAAATGAATTCTCTCAATAAGTGGATAAATCTTGCTCATCTTGAAGAGGATTAACCCAGGAATGATAGTTGCTTGCTCCCACAAGACAGATATTTGAAACTAAAAGCTCAGGAGAGTGGTATTGAGATTTTTTTTTTCTCTTGTTGAGATTGAACTCAATAGAGTTAAAATCTTGTAGAACAGCATTGTCCACTATTTTCCTCTGCCAAATGCAGAAAACCCCAATCTTTTTATCTTGTACAAAGGTACAGTATATCCAGTAATATCCAGTAGTATCTAACTTAGAATGTAAGTGGTGTGGGACGACACACACATTTGCTGTAGAAAGGCAAAGTAATGCTACATACATCCCAGTATCTTGATTCTTGTCATGAAATAAATTTATTCGGAAGAAAGAAGTTATACAACCGCAGAAAGCAAGTGCAACAATTTTCTGTTGTAACAAGTGTTTTCTTAGATTCTCTGTGACAAAAAAGGATTTGAATAAACAATCTGGTTATGAGATAAGATCTGTATATCTTATGTCTAAACAATCTCTAAAAACATGAAAGATTTCTTGAAGTTGATACAATTCTGCATGAGGCGAGAGAGTTTTGAGCCCCATGAAGGTGTATCAAGCCATGAGGGTTGACCAGCAACTTCTCAGAGATGGCTTAACAATAATTAGCAGGATGGCTGATTGAGTGTGTTTTGAAAAAGCAAGTTTTAATAAAAAAGAAATAGTTTTAATAAAAGAGAAAATAACAAACGATAAAAAACAAAAGAACAAAAGCTGTCCACAGTGCAGAGAAGCCTCTTGCACCTGCTAAGACGCACTGAAAAGCCCCAAGAAGCCTCGTGCTCATTCTCATGTACTGAAAGATTTAGGAGGGGTTTTTTTTGGCAAGCTGCCCAATAGAAACAGCTACAGGTTTTAAGCAGCAGCTAAAAGGTCCAACAAGTTCTTCTGTGCTGGCACTGGACAGTTACTGTGAGGGAAGCACAGAAGGTTCTGGTGCATTTTCCTTAAAAGTCAGGGGTAAAGCTGAAACTCTTTTTCCTAAAATGGAAACGCCCACTCGGTTGTGGGGGTGCACCTACGACAGTTGTTAGAACTATTTTGTAATTGTTTTTATAAACTTATGGATTCTTTTAATGAGAAAATTTGAACTATTTCAAAATTGCAAAACCCAGTGAAATGTTTCTGAGGTGTTCCCTGGGCTGGCACGTCCAGCAAGGCCGGTGCAGGGGAGGAGCAGAGTGAGTAGAGCCCACCTTGGTGCCACTGCCTCCCTCCCTGCCTCCCTCCCTGCTGAAAGCCTCTGGAATTTGTCTTTATTACACTCTGTGGTCTACCTTCTACTGAGCATACTGATGCTTGTCTTTGATCCGTCTGCCACTTCCCTCTTAATCACAGCAAAAAAAGAAACCTTTCAACCAGTCTTGAAGAGAAAGCATTTACTTGTGCCTGATTAGCGTTCAGCAGTATTTAAAAAACAGGAAATGTATCATGTAGGCAAGGAAGATGTCGCCCTGAGTTCTTAGCCTTCTGAGATGTTTGCATTCTTTACTGGAGTCTTCTCATGAAATTTCATGTAAACTATGTATAATTTTAGAATTATCTGCTTTAATTACATATTTCTCCTCTGGGAGGAGTCAATTGACAAACTGTAATTTTTACGAATGGGTTGGAGAGGTGGCAACTTCACCCTCCAATCCTTGATATTTTCTAGAAACCTATATAAACCCAAAACACAAATAAACTTCCCTCTTTTCCTTGCCTGATCTCGAACGAAGTTCAGTCTCATTCTTTCGTGTCCTATTGCGACAGGAATACAATTTCTCTTCTACTCCATTTTGGTCAGAATTATCTTGTAACACAATACACTACATAATATATAATCATAATATATACTAACAGTGTTTGATTTAGTCATTTCTATCTGTTCTACTACAAAAATAATTTTCAAATATTTAAAATGAGGGGTTTTTGAGACATCTGAGATAAAGAACTTATGATTCAGCTATTAATTTCATTAAATACCTTTTGGGTTGTGTTTTTAGAACATATAAGGAGAATGTGTGGTCCTTTAAATTGCAATATTCAACATTTTTAAAGTATTTTTATTTCAGTCTGTAATTTTCAAATTAATTGTGTTTTTCCAGATTTTTTTCCCAGATAAATCTTTCCATGTTTTAAATCTTTCTTATCATCAGCCTTGAAATCTCCTATTTTCTACTAGATATAGTTAAGAAGGATGAGAACTGAATAAAATATTTCAAGTAATGGAAAATCATTGCAATAGCTGCAGTGTATTTTTGCTGATTTCCTTTTTCTGACTGAAAGAAATTCTTGTCATATTCATATAGAGGGCATTTCTGTTCAGGTAACAACCTAATACAAGATATTACAAAGTATATTTTAAAAATTGCATAGACTTTGTGAAAGGAAATACTATCTTATCTAACAATATGTGCAGTATTTGCATCAAGTTTTATTACTGCTTTTTTTGCTAACCTAATACTTGAAGTACAAGTTCAAGTACATTAATTCTTCTATTGTACCAAAATATAATGCACTTCTGGTGGAAATATGAGTAGCAGGATGATTATAATTCTTCTGTTGCATCCTGTAATGATTTTTCATATATTTTATTTCTCGGTAAACTTTTCTTTCACTTTCTTTTTTGGGCTGAATGTTGTCAACACATAAAATGCCATTTCCATATCTGACAGCAGAGTTTGACTGCAAGAACAGTGGTTCATGAAAAAGAAGTTGAGCTTCCTATTGTTGGTGTCCAAAATGACAACTGCATTTTGTTTTGCCATTCCACTACTCAGACAGTTGATGTCAAAACTTTATAACTCTCTGGAGAGAATTAAGTGTAAGCAGACAGAAAGAATTAACTTCCACTAACAGAAGCAAAGACATGCTTTCCAGGTATTTTTTGAGATGTAAAATATACTTGGCATTGTAATTTCATCAAGGATGACTTCCAATTGAGTTATAGTTAGAATTTTTGCTAAGTATGCCTGCTTTGGTTTTATTTTCTTCTTTTTTAATTTGCTTACTTTTAGCAATTCAAGGCAGCTGATGTGCTATATAACATTTGGGTTTGCTATATAACCTTTGATGTGCTATATAACCTTTGTGCTATATAACCAGAGAATCACTACATCCAATTAAATTTCTGAAGTAGATGTTACTATTCTTTTTATGTTATAATAACTTTCTCATCTTCCTACCACATTTATTCCACTTATCACTTCCTGAATCTCATCTGTTAACTTTTTGTAGCTTCTGTTGTTCACTGCTGGGAATCCAGTTTTCTTTGTAAATCTAACCCAAGTCATATCTGACAATAGGATTTAGGTGGATTTGAGACCTAGATATTTTATTCAGCTAATAGTTCAAATACAATAAGTCTACTGTTCTGTGGAAAAATGCTACAGAACAAAGACAAAAAGAAAAATAGTTTTGTCTCATTTGCTTCATACTCTTTCCAGCTTCTTTATTGATCACTGTAAAAGCCCTCAGAGTAAACCTGGGCAATAGCAGGAAAAAGTGTTATGAGTGTATTCTGGGTTTGTCAAAACTTAATCTGCTTCACACTAGGTGGACCTGGGGCTATTTTTTGGGTTTGTGCTGAAAACAATGTTGAAGATATAGAAATTTTTCACTGTTTCTGGGCAGTGCTCACACACAGTCAAGGCCTTTCCTGCTTCTCACACCATTCCAGCAGCAAGGGAAAGCACAAGAGGTGGGGAGAGTACACAACTAGGACAGCTGACCCCAATGGACCCGTGGGTTATCATAGATCCACAGATTCAATAATGTTGGAAAAGACCTCTAAGATCATCAAGTCCAACTTTGTTGCCCATATTTGGAAGGCAAAAGCTGACCTTTCCAGTGCCACCATGTCTTCCTTGTAGTGAGGGGCCCAAAACTAAACAAAGCATTTGAGATGCAGCCTCACCAGTGCCAAGAAGAAAGGCACAATCACTTCCCCTGCCACACTATTTCTGACAGAGACCAGAATGCCGTTGGCCTTTTTGGCCACCTGGGCATATACTGTCTCATGTTCAGCTGCTATTGATCAGCACCTCCAGGTCCTTTTCTGCTGAGCAACTTTCCAGCCACTCTGTCCCAGGCCTGTAGAGCTGCATGGGGTTGTTGTGACCTAAGTATAGGGCCCCATACCCAGACCATATAGCATCATATAGCTCATATGGCTCAGCACATGAACTGGGGGAAGTAGAAGGAAGAGAGCAACGTTGATGCTGTTTGTCTTCTGAAATCACCATTAGGGATGATGGGGCCCTGCTATCCTGGGCATAGCTGAACACCTGCCTGCCCATGGGAAGCAGTGGAACAAGACAATTCCTTGTTTTGCTTTGCTTGCATGCATGGCTTTTGCTCTACCTGTTAAACTGTCTCTATATTGACCCATGTGTTTTCTCTACTTCTATTCTTCTGATTCACTCCCTCATCTCACCTGGGAATTAAACTGAAAATCTGAAACCCAGAAATCTCTGAAATGGCAATGGAAACATGTCAGCACAACCTAAGAGCAAAAAAGCCTGTGTGCACTTACTGCTTATCATCACCTGCTTTATTAGTGTGTAATAAATAGTAAGGGTTTGTTGCTGCTGGGCAAAGAGCTAGGGTATACATTGATTGTAAAATGGCACACACTCCTGCCCAAACTGACAGTCATCTGAAAATATCAGACCTTTGTGCACTGTCATTCATTAGAGGGTTCAAGACCATAAGAAATTGAGGATCATCTACCCTGACTTTCTGAATGTTGAAAAACCTTACAGTCACCTAAGTTAGTTCATATTCAGCTTAGTAATGTGGGACTGAAGAAACCTGTTCATTGATTTACACATCCCCCATGATAACTTCCATGATGTCTTAATTACTCATATAGAACATTTAGAAGAGAAATATTTAAGAGAAGCTCTTTTCAGGGTACTAATTTCTTTGATGTAAGAGAAGACTTTATGCCAATAAATGCATCACTTTTTTTGTTCTCAAGAAGAAATTCAAATTTGCTAATGGAAGACTAGAACATTATCAAAAAACCCTAATTTTCTCTTTATGTACACTGAAGTTTGAAGCTGAGCTTTCCAGTGCAAAGAAGATGAAAAGCAGTTGTATTCAATTTGGTTATTGGCGATTGACTAATTCTTGACGAATTTGATGGGATTTTGGGAGTGGGAAGAATCATGTCATTGTACTTCATGTTAAATATCAACTGTGGAACATGGAAAATCATATTTTTTATTTTTCTTGAATCTTTGAAACATATCCGATTCTGAAAAATTTATTGTATAGTTCTTGAGCAAGTACCATACTACTCAGTTACTTTTCTAAAACGTTCTCTCTACAAGCATCAGTAGAACCAAACGCTAATATTTTAATCTAAGCACCTTTTGACTCAGTATTTACAGGCAAGCTAATCACTCTATACCTCCCGAGATTCTCCAAGTATCCAAAATATGAATGCATGACACTGAGACTATGAAACTTTTGTAATAAGGAATGAAACAAATAAATTGATTATACTATAAGGGTTTATATGGTGTGTGTAAACTTAAAAATGTCATTTGATGGTTTTATAAAAATAACGCTATAACTACAGTGACAATGTGATGAAAAGAGCCTTAGGTTGTCAAGAAAATGCTGCAAGACGCAAGTTGGAATAGATTGCAGCTATGCTGTATGTTTCAGTAAGAGGGTATTGATCATGCACTGGCTTATGATGAAGAACACAGTGGAGACTTTCAGCCTGCAATACTAAGTGATCCTCACATGAGAAACTCTGTATTATTCCTTAGGAGCAGAGGAGCCCTTCCTTAAGGACGTATTTCTTTTAAATATGTATTAAATATGTATTCTATCTTAGTGACATACTCTTTTTATGGTATGATTTATGCCTGGAGTGTATTTTCTTTGGCAAAGAAAGTATTAACTCTGGAATACCAATGAAATTCCCCGAAATAGGAAAATATCTCACTAAATATTACAAGTTAGGGCTTTTTTTCCCCCAGAATGAATAAGGGAATATGTATGGTTTGTAAGAACAGCCAAAACCAAGCAATTTCTTGTTTCACTTCTGTAGTTAAACATAACTTGATTTTCATTTGCTCACCATTAGAATTCTGCTCTGTAAAATACAGTGTATTTTCAGAAATACATGTGTCATTGGAAAGAGCACTTGTGATTTTTTAGGAAAACTAGTAATAGAGTGAATAGCAAGTGAGGTCAAGAGTTATTATACATATCATGAATAACATAGTGTATGCTCAAATCTAGCAAATATTGGACTTGAAAGGACTACAGCAATGTATAAAATTAAACCCTCATCTCAGGTAGGATTAAGTCATTTGGGCAGCTGACTTTCTTAGAACACTTCAATTATTTTCACTCACTTCCTGAGGATGATTTTTGGTCAAATGAATATGTTCTTACTGTATTAATGTGACTAGAATTTTTTTTTCACAATTTTTTTTTTCTAAAGCTGATGCAGATTTTTTTTCTAAGACGCAGATTTGAAAAGAAGACCAATGTTTTCTGATTCATTGACAAATGAACACTAGCAATTTTTCTTCTGATTGCATTCAGCAGTTACAGAATTCCTTTAATTAAAAAAAATTAAACAAACAAAACATGATAAATATGTCATGTCATGCACAGCATAAGACAACTCTGTTATTTTCTTTCTCAAATTTGGTATTGTGTAGGTGTAGTGGCTTGATCCTGAATAGCTCTCATGCAGTCTCTCACTGACAGTCCTCTCCAGTAGGACTTGGAGGAAATATAAGGAAGGCAAGAATAGTATTGGGCAGAGATAAGAATACTTTAGGAAAGCAAAAGTTGTGTGCCAGCCATGAGAATGGTTGGCATTAAATAAGTTAAGTTTTCTTCAGTCTGATAAGCATACTTTTATGCTTGAATATATGAAATTATGTGGAAAAAAACTCGCAATTTTTAAGGTTAAAAAACCCCAAAAGACCAAGTAGTTTGGAATCAACAATATTCAAAAATATAAACATATAAGTGAGCATTTCAGGGGCTAGGCACCACTAGATCTGCTGTTTACAAACAGAGAAGAGCTGGTGGGAGATGTGATCTGAAGTCTTTTTGGGCACGGTAACCACGATATGATAAAATTTGCAATACCTGGTGAAGTTAGGAGGACTGTTAATAAAATCTCTACCCTGGATTTCCAGAGGGCAGACTTTGGTCTGTCCCGGACACTGATTCAGAAAAGTGCCTTGGAAAGCAGCCCTGAAAAACAAAGGGGTCTAGGAAGGCTGAACATAATTTAAGGAAGAAATCTTGAAGGTGCAAGTACAGGCCATGAAGACAAAGAAATGTGTGCGTTGTCTTGTTAGTCAAACTATGATTTTTTTTTCCCAGGTAGGTCCGAAAATCTGTTAACCTGGCTAACACTCCTACTTTTACAAGATGATGGATTAATTTTCAGCTATAATTAAAAAAATCTGATCACAAAGGGACTCCAGTGTACAGAGAAGGTCCAGGAGACCCATTAGCTCTATAGACCTAAGTGGGAAGTACTGGACTGTGTGGGTCTGCTCCAACCTCCAGACAAAAAGGAGACGAGGCTGACACCACAATGTTTTGATGATTTGCTGTTTGCAGGCTGCACTTTGACAGATCATGACCAATTTTCAAAGAAGCTATTAAAAGTCCCCTTCAGTACACAGTGTTTTAAATACCCTTGAGGAAAGCATCATGTCAGACTGATATGTTATCATGCAGGTTGTCCACGCATGCTTATTAAAAAGGATTCTGCAATTCAGAAGTCTGGGTTAGCATCCCAAGTAATCGTGAAATGCACCCCTATGAGATCACAACATTACCTTTTCACTGACCCTGACACTGTGAAAGACTCATCATAAATTAATAGCATTTTTCTGTGCTTTGGTTGTAGCTGTAGTCTCAGGCTAAGTACATTAAGTCCAATTAAGGACTGCAGAAGGATTGACCAGATGCAGGATAAATGTTTGCAACATTTTCTCTACCTACAAGGGGAAAACCTCAGTCCAGTCATTTCAGCCTGGACAGACAAAATGATAATAGCATCTGTTATTACCTGAAGAAAATAAACACAACTAACAAGGGGATGACCTACATAGTTTTGATATGGAATAAATATGCATCAGCATAATTTCTGACTACTTGCTTCATTCCAATAATTTAAAATACTAAATAAGCCCTTCTGATATAGTGGAGAAGTAGGTCAGAACCTTATAAAAATACAGTCATACCCACCTGTCTCTAGTCCAGTATAGAAAAGTCATAATTTGTGTAACTGTACCCCATGGAATTACTGTAAAGATAAGCAAGCCAGTGTTTTGATAACAGTGTGGTCCAATCTAACAGTTTAAAATTTCTAATGAGCTAATGAGAAATTATAATAATTTCAGTTTTCAAAGTTGAAACAAAACCTGCTTATAACATGCTGTACTCATATTTGCTGCTCACCTCTGCCCTCAGAAGAGCCCCAGATCTATTCCAAAAAAGCAAGATGTTGTACACAGCAAAATACAGAATTTATAAGCATGTGAAGTTCTAATATTGAATTTGTGATTTTGTGCTAAAAACAGTCATATTTTCTATCAAAAATTGGAAACCCACACTTTCATCTGATTCTGCTCATATGAAGACAAGTTATTTTTTGATGGGGATAGGAGTGCTGCATGGCATTTCCTGTTGATTTTCACAGATGAGGTGGTGTTTTTCCTTCCTTGCTGTACTTAGCTGCATATTTAAAAAGTAATACACCTGTTCAGATATATATGCATATGAGTGAGATAAAGGAAGTAACTCAAAACTAAGGAATAAATAAATTTCTGGTATGGAATTCTGTGGTGTCTTTTCTGGAAATGAGTGTGACATAAACATCAAGGTTGCCAGTCATTGTCAAAATGTTACATTCTACTAAATTATGATGATAAATAATCCCTGTTTGAACATATTTACTGATTTTAAGCACTTTATTCCATAAATTCTCTGTGAATCTGGCCCTCCAAAGTACAAAGGAATACGTGTGATTGTGCGATGTTCTGAAACCCAATGTCATTGTTTCAGCTACTGCATCATTTTATAGCAAAACTCACATACTTGAAAAAATTTATTTGCTCAGCATTGTTTAAATGTGCCTTATTTTACTCCTTTGCCTAATTCTGATGGGTCTCCATTACAGTACAGAATGATTAAGCTGCCTCTTTCAGGATCTTACATGAGTGGAAGAAGAAGTCACATCTAGTTACAGTGTTCTGGTGCTCTTACTTTTTCTTTCCTTGTTAGAGTCATTGATAAATGGTTAAATATGAGCCTAAGAGCAAACAAAACTGCCCTGATTCTCCCAGAATCTCCTGATTACTCACCTATGGACAAAATGTATCAAAGTAGTGGCTATCATAGCTTAAATTATGTGCCAGTCTAAATTAATTTACTGGAACTGAATGTAATTTGCAAAGATCTACTAGTTTTGAAATGGAGATTTGAAAGATCCATTGTGATAAATTATATGTTCTCTTCTTTCTGGTACTCGTTCAGAGACTTTTATTTTCTTCCAAAATTAAGTAACTCAGTAATGATCCAGTAGCCATGAAAAGAAGATTTGGCTTCTTGAAAAGCTACATTCTCCTGAGAAACAGTGAATACAGGATCTGAGACATCACTGACCTTTACTCTTCTTCCTCTACCACCCTTGTAATTAGACACAGCAAATGACAGGAAGGGTGTAACCAATTAGTACAAAAACCTCTTGAAAAATCCTGCATCACATTTGTTAAATCTTAGGCATATTTTGCTGTATTAGCTGCTGCAATTGCAAACTCTAATGTAGATGTTATTTACACTGTAATAACAATTTTATTTTGTGTACACATATATATAAATAAATATATATTAAAAAATAGTATGGTATAGTAACAAATAATAGCACAAGAATTATTCTTTTGTTTCTCCCAAAACAGCATCAACCCAGTTTAATCTGGCACAGGAAGCATGTATTAACTCTCCTGTTTTATTTTGATCTAATTTTTAGGAACACTTCCAGGGGAGAGTAATTTTATATTGCTTACTACTTTTACCTGAAAAAAGACCAACAGTGTGCAATTCCAGAGTTCATACTATATAATCTTTTTTCCTATCACACACCTTCTCCTAAAACAAAATTTACCAAGTTATTTGGTGCCTGGTTTTACCCTGGCTTTTATCTCATTTCTCAGGAGATGTCACAAGCGCTGGTTTGTATTTTTGCCATTTGAAAACATGAAAATAAATGGGATATATTTTTGTATGGTAGGTTGCACAAGTGCAATACCTTGTTCTTCTACTAAATCACTTCCATCAAGGCCTAGAAGTTTCCCCACAGCCATGCTCAAAATCAAAATCAGTAGTTTCTCCCTCTCATATAGAAAACAGTTCATCTCTGTATGAAATGGTAGAAAATGACACTGAGCAGATTCATGCTTGCATTTGCTCAGAGGGTAATTAGGGACAGACCAACATCCTGGTGCCTAGGAAACCATGACTTGAACTAAAGCAAATACCAGACTAATTTAGATTTTGGTCTGTGTTCTGGATTTTCCTTTCTACTGCATCAGAAAATAAGATTTGCCCTGTCTTTCACTTTGAAATCACATTGAGTCTCTATGAGCAAAACACGCCAAGCTGTAATAAATATACATTTTAAATTTTATTCTTTGATATTTAAGTTAATTTCTCTGCTGTCCACATTTCTGTCTCAGTCTTCTAAATGTCTATTGGCAGATAGTATTAAAATGCTAATGTACACCTGTTTCTTTAAGGAAAGTGGTCATAAAAGTCATTAATTCATTCTGAGATAAGAAACAAAACCTCAAGAGATGTTCTATTTAATATTCAGATATGGATTTCTTTGATAGAAGTGCTTTATCACTTATAACAAAACATGCATGGTGAGTCTAAGAAGATTATAAGACATCAGACACCTAATAATGAAGGTTAGGTCATGGATAACAAAGTTGCTGTAAGTATTTGGAAAACAGAAATCAAAGTGCAAATCCTTCTAAAATAGGTTTAGTCCCAAACACCACTAATATCTCCTCATAATATTGAAATATAAACGTACAGTATTAAGAAGGCTGACATCCTCTTTCAAAAGTAGTCTAGCTGTCAGGGTGTAGACAATAATAAAAATAAAAATAAGAATAAAAATAAAACATGAAGAATTGTGAACTCTATGGCACACAGTCACTCTGTATCCTGGGAGAACTCTAGCAACAGACTGCAGCAGAACCAATGTTTGTGTTGCTTTTCCAGAGGATCAAAAGCAGACAATGCTCATTACTAAAGGAAATCATATCCTGAATTTTTAGGAAGGAGGGGTTTTTATTTCTATGACTAATTTATGACTTCCCTGACACTCCCAGAAAATAAGGTTACCAATACCGAAGTGGTCAAAAGAAGTAGAGTATAAGATCATAGAGAAGTCAGCATCATAACTAGAGAAAAATTTTCTTCCTTTACTTCTCTGATAAAGGTCAAAATTGCAATGGATGACTTTAAATTTTAGTAGCATATTTTCCAAAATAGTAATACAAATGTACAGGTGAAGCTTTGCCAAAGTCCAATAGATATCTGAAAGCATCTCTCATGATTTTACCAACACCACTATCAAACCAAGGGGTTCCTATATTTGTGTGATATTACTTTTACACGACAGTTATAGAACACACCTGATGACCGCAGGGCTATAACCCAAGACAATGCTAACAGTAAAAGAGCTGATGTTCCTTAGCATCACTCATCTTTCCTTCCCTGCCTTTGCTATGTGCCTGAGGAAAAAAAAATACAGAGCTATCAAAAAAGAAATGCTAAGACAGTTTTAAAAATAAATCAAATGAAACCTGGAAAAAATAATCTTAAAGTGCCTCTTAAAAGGCTGCTATCAAGAAACTCTCAGAGGTAGAGCAAAGATATTATATTAAAGAAATGTTTTTTATTTTTTATTAATGTAAAATAATTACTTCGTATTTAATATAAATAAATTAATCACATCACCACTCTGGTTTTTAGGGGAAAAATTCACTAGTCATACTTCTAACATAGTTTACTCTAAAGAAGTCAATCTCTTTACCTCTACCAGTGTTGCAAGAGGAATTTACTTTCCAAGGAATAAATTTTATTTTTCTAATAATATGTCAAAAGTTTGCAGTGAGGGATCTCCAGGGGTTTTTTTGGTGTTTTTTTTGGGGGGGGACAAATAAAAATAAATTAAAATCTAAAATAAATTCTCCTATCAAGTTTGCAATGTTGACAGTTCTCCAAAATGAGTTACACTCTGAAATAGAGGGTACAAACAAAAAACAAACCAAACCAAACAACAAACCCCCCAAAACGACAAATGCCCACAAAAACAAAACCAAAAAATCCAAGTAACAGAAAAGAGTCCCTATGGCTTTATATTTTTGTTTCTCTTGACTAATTATTACTTGGCTCACTATCACCACTGATTTTGATATATCAATTGCTATCAAAAAAGTAAACCTAACTTATCCCAAACTTAATTTTCAGATGTCTGCTTTAATTGCTGTTCCAGCTCTGCAGCCTAGGATAATCTTTATCATAAGACTTTCTGAAGTAGTACAGATGAACAACTTTGTTAGATGTTGCAACTTGACTTGTACACTGTGTATAAAAAAGGAGAGTTCTCATGCTCCAGTTAATTAATTGGATTATGCCTTCAAAAGGATTGGCACTTCATATGCCCTTATTCTAAGCACTTTTTAAGAAAGTTTGCAGAATACTCATCTGAAGCATAACCTAAGGATGAACTTTCAACTTGTGCAATATCACAGTTTTCTGTGTTACTAGAAAAGGCAGTTTTAGAGGGCAGAAAGAAATGTTAAGAAGATGATGTGCCGTACTATTATGAAGTGTGGCATCTAAGGAAAAGATATATCCTTAGTAGTACTTTAAAAGTGTTCCTGTCATGATTCCTAATTTTTTTGTTCTGTGAAAGATTTATTTTTTTCTTCTCAGATAGACTTTAGGCTAAGAGATTGGTCAAATATACCCTGGACACCCATAAATATGAAATATTAGACATAGCATTTTACAAACATTTTTGCTGATTATATATATTCGTACTCCTTACTACATTAGTCTTTAGTCCTACATCATTTTAGAAATACCCTGAATATTAATTTAGCACACAGAAGTAGCCATTGAATTTAGCTGGACTAGCTTAAAAAATTCTGCCTGAAACTAAAAATACTTTCCCATCATGGACGGTAATTTTCCTCAGAGAAGACCTATCCTGTACTCATATGCATGGTCATAGTGTTCCAAATAACTCAGACAAAAATTATTTCATTTTCAGGTTGGTTTTTTTGTTGTTTTTTTCTGTCCCTCCACTTGAATAGAACACATAGGAAAGACTAAGGCAAAGATTAGCAATTTCTAAGTATCTTCAGACCTGTAAAAATTCCAAATGCACACCAAAACATAGCCAGTCAAAACCTACCAGAAATATTGAAAACTTTGATACAGCTGAATATTATATTTACAAGTTTGCACTAATCTCAAGTTTAAAATAAATTTAACTATTGAAAGTTTGTGGAAATCAGTAGTGATTGCTGTAGAAGATCTCTGCAGAATGAGAGATTTACAAAAGTGTACAGTAGACTGTGAAAGGATTTCAGCTGAATGACTGACTAAATTGACTGTGTGGCCTGTCAGATGTCTACAGGTGAGGAGTCTGTGAAGGGTGTACAGGTGTGCTTAACCATGCTCCACTCTGACAGCCCACCTTCAAGCTATCCTTTTTTCAGACCCCAAATTTCCCCTTTTCATGGTGACACCCAGATACTCAGAAATTCCAGTGATCAGAAGAATTCTGGTACACTAGGCATGTCTTAACACTGATAAAATTTTATTTCTTCGATGAAAATACCTGCCATTAGCCTGAGGAATATATTGCAGCTATGTGATTCTAGGGGAGGAGATTTCATGGAGTGTTTATTTAGAGCTATACACATGCAGGGAATTGTCATGCATTGTCATACACGTGAAAATGTTCACGTATCAATGGAAAGAGTATCCCAAATGAGATATAAACTTGCTTGAGGGCAGAGGAATAACATTTTTATTTAGCCTTTTGTTGCTAATTCTTTTCTTGGGAGGAAAATAAATATTTCAGGCAGATGAAGTACTCAATTTTTACTTTAACTTTGTTGACTGTAAAATGCTTGGGGGCAAAATAATGGTGCTTTACCACTCAAAATTGTTTCAGGACAAGAAAAACAGAGTTTTATAACAAAAGTAATACTTAATGATACATATTTTATGCTGCCATAAGATTTTTCCATTTCAAGAGATTGTTTAAATCTGTGGGCATACAGATTATTCCATAACCTGACATGAAGAAGAAAAAGATATACTTCCTTGCCTTGATATCAGAGGCATTACCACCCCATATTAATTTATCTACAATTCTGATGAAAATAGCCTGACTGATACATCTGGTATGTAAGTCCTTTTTTTCAAACACTGAAAGATCAAAAAAACCACTAAGTCACTAAGCCTAAGAAGTATTTGGAAGCTGAGGGAAAAAAAAAATTAATAAAGTGATTAATATTTAAAACTTGTCTAGAAAGAACTGTCTTCAATATTTATATGGCATCATAAAACTGCACCAGAAATGCTAAATACTGCAGAAATATTTAAAATCCAGAAAGCAAGTCTGTGTCACTAAAATCCTTTTTCTTAGACAGCTTCATTGCAAATTCTTGCTTCTTTGCAAAGTTTTACACAGATAAACCTTGCCTAGCAGAATTCCAGCTGAATTGCTTAAATAGCTGTTGAAACACCAAGGATATTTATTAATTATTATTATGCAACCTCTGAAATTTGTTTTGTAGCTGATTTGGTTTACAGAATGAAAAATAATAAAAATCCCCTTATTTCATATTTTTACCCAACCCTAATATGAAATAAAAGATTTCATAATGGACTTAAAAATCATTAATTCAGACTGATAGACATCTGATTTGTCTTATAAAGGAAGCCAATGAATAAGAAATATAAAAGCCAACAGATTATGTACTGATCTTATTTTATCCTCCCACTTTCTGTGTTTTCTGACTGCTACATAAGAATTGAAAGTATGAATTTGATGGCATGACCTCTCTGCTCGCTGTTGATGTCTCTGTGAGCTCACCTCGAGTCAGACACACACCTTGAGGGCAAGATGTTGTCATAATGCCCTCAATGAAACAGCTTTCTGAAAACTTTAGCTACAAATAGAAATAACTAAATCACTGGCTTTGCACTTTTGTGTGTTAGGCAGGATCCACACAGAAGCAAAGGCACTTGATGTGAACAGGAGACCTTGAATCTTACTAATTCCATATTTGAGGACAGTACTGGGAAAACCATCTATTCATTTGAGAGGCAAGCAATTTCCAAGACATTGGTGTTTCTTGGATTTGGCATTTTTGCATGGTGTCTGTATCTCACTTCTCCTTCCAGTTTCATGAGGAAAATCCAAAATTTCATCACATCATCTGTTTCTGAAACTGGACCAGGATCATGTTGATCTTACTCTGTCCCAGGATCCACGCTGATGGAGGTGTTGGTGTGGTGTGCAGGTTTACTTTTGCTCAGTTTTGTACTATCAGTCAACTTGTACAGGAAAAATGGAGCAGGAAAAGCCCACATACACAGAGAGCATTCCCTAAAATTTTAACTTGCTCCAAGCAAAAAAACAACAAAGATTAATTACTATGATTGATGATCTGCAACAGCAAAACATAGTGAATTGCAAATCTGAAACTAGTACTCCAAGAAGAAAGGGAGGCTTTGCTGAGGAGAAACAGCAGCACTGATCAGGCAGAGCATCTTAAACCAGGGGAAACACAACTGTGGCACCTACTCTCTCTGCTTTCCCTTGGTTTCTCTTATATGGGAAGGATCTTCCATTTAGACTTCTGTATTTTCATCAAATATAGAATGTTTACATATCTTGGACATGCGATCTTTGTTTACCTTAAACTAGTACTACTCAGCTCCCAATTTTCCTTTAATGATCCAATCTTTTGCAACCTGTGTTAGAACTTCTGCAACTGTGCTACGAAATGTTTCTGGATGTAGTATTTAATTTTTAACTTACTGCATAGAATTTAAAGTAGCTAATTTATATGAGATCATGAACACAATTTATTTTACCATCTCTGTTCAAGACAATATTCTGGTATTCAAACCGTTCCATGAAAACAGATATTCAATTTTTTTGTAAGCCCTTGGCTCTTGGTCATGACTGTGGTGTATTCACACAAGTGAGGGTTTACACATGGGAAACTTAAGATACAAAAATATAAAATTCAAAATTATCTCTGATTTTGAGTAGCTGATACTAAATATTGAAGAACATTTTTCCAAAGTTTTTAATTGATGTATTTAATCATAATTTACATTATGTATCCCTTGAAAAATCTTGTAAATAAGAAGCTAAAAGGCTATCATTTCAAGTCTCCAGAAAATGACACATCTGGATATCAAAAAATACCAACTCCAACTCTAAATATAGTTCACACTAATAATAATGAGGGAATTATAAAGAAGGCTTGTATTCTAATTCTGGCTGTAAAAATAAGCCTTATCACACTTTAATCCCATTATTTTTTCTGATAATAGTCTAAAATGCCTTTAAACCCTACCCACTTAGTGGAGCAACCCTGTTGGTCCTGAATACCACACACATTTAAACTTTTGATAAAAAATAGTGTATTTTGGTAATACAGTTATGTGCTTTCTTTTAAGAAGAGGCTCATAGATGAACAAGTAATTTAAAATCTCTTTATAATGTTCAGATGATAAGGATTGTATTAAATCTTCCAGTATCCACTATCTCATGTAGCTGGACAATGCTCTGGAAGATACTATTTATCTTGCACTCAGAAACTCTCCCTTCATGACTTTTCTAACTATATTTCTTTTCCTGGGAACTTGCAGTTTTGTCACTAAAAATACTTCTACTGAAAGTAAATCTCTGTGAATGCACGGCCTGCTGATAAGAGAGATGGGGTTTGGTGGGCAGGACAAGAAAGCATGAAAACATTGCCAAATCCCCTCCTCTCCCTACCATCAATATTACTGTTCTTGGTAGTTTTTTCTCCAGTTTTGATTACAAAGGAAGTCATTGATGCAGTTATTCCTGAAATTACTGATATACTTCAGCTACCTGATGCCACGGTAAAACAAAAGCAACTTAAAATTACTAATTTTTACCCATTCTTATGAGTCATTTATTTTAATTTAATGACTGTGTTTTTGAAAGCCATTTCAGATATGCAAATATGTGAAAAATTTGTTAGAAACTCAATGAGGTTTAAGTACAAACCATAATCTCACAGAAACAATAGCATTCAAAATTACAAGCAGATGGGAAAAGAATAAATAGAAAAACAATTTTCCTGCTAGGACACTATATTGTTTAAATTTTGGTATAAATTATGTCTTTTGTCAGAATCAGGACACAAATTTTAAAGATAAACAAAACAAAAATGTAGGTTATAACAAAAAGCAATTGCTATTCTGTGCTTAGAAATATTCAATGATCAGTATTTAAATATAAAACATTGAAATCTGCTAAGCTAGGACTTCATTCAGACAACTGAGATCTTATCATATGGCATTCAAATTTTTAATGAAGTCAGAAAAATGGAACAATAAGGGAAAAAACCTATCCTGCTAAAATTTTAAGCTACACATATCTGCTCTGTACTACATGAAATCTTGCTAGATGTGGAAAATATAGAATAATTTACAATGGCCTCTGCCTAACAAATCTATGAATCTATTTTACTTTTCATTCCTAAAAAAAATCAAATGGCCTAAACAACTTATAATTGAAACCATGTTTAGATGAAGTAACAATGAAATCTTTATATTTCACAATAAATGTTTTTATCCTAGTCACTGATAAACAATTGTTTTATTATCTCACAAATATTTAGGTTTGTATAGGGTCTAATTCTGAAAATATTCTACTTGTACAAACATATTGTGTATTAAAAAAAAATGTAAGAACTGTTTAAAGGCTAATAGTAAAGAGAATAAATACACTTGGCTCATAGAATGACAGAATTGTAGAATTGTTTGGAAGAGACCTCTGAAGCCTAGACCATCTAGCTCCAGGCCTCCTGCCATGGGCAGGATTGTCTTCCTCTAGTCCAGGTTGCTCAAAACCCTGTCCAAGCTGGCCTTGCACACTCAGGTTGCTGGTGCTGCCCTCAATACAGCTGTAGAGGTTTGACCAGGAAGTCTTCCCTGAGCCAGGTCGGTCTCCAGCATTCCTTGTGTACATCATTACCCTTGAGCATGAATTGCTCTTCCACTTTAAGAAAAATGTCCTCAAACATCTGCCAGCTCAGTCTCCCCCCGAGACTGTCATTAGTGCTGTGGTTATGGTTGGGATTCAGGGAGCAGAAGGGCCCCCAGACCCAGGGACTCTGTACTGGGACAGACACGCCAAGGGAAGCACTGCACTGCACCGAGGTTTCTGTCTCAGGACATTTCCCATCGGGGGGCTCTGCCACAGCCCCAAGCTGCCACTACAGCTAGGATTTGGGTTCAGAGATCCACAAAGACTGCGGGCCCTGGGGGTGGAAGGGGAATGCCAAGGGTGGCACAGCACTGTGTAAGCATTGCTTCCACCACAACTTTTGAACCCAGTTTCCCTGACAGTGTAAAATCTTCTGAATCCCAACGCTAATGGCAACTAGAGTTTGAGGTCCCCAGTGCCATGGGTGTCCCAGACTCTTTTTTCTTTTTATGTTTCAGTAAATTGAAATAATGCAAATACAAATCTGTTTTATCATTTTGTGCAAGCTGTGTATACTTGAATTTCATGGAGTTATGCTGCACCTTGTAAAGGCAAAGAAAGTCAAGAGGTAAGCAGGGAATATTTCAAAAATTTTTGCTGTTGATCTGTGGAGTAATATTGGGTAAACAATAACTTTTCCCACAGAAGTGGGAGGATGCATTGTAGAATCCTTTGTTTTTATGGATCAAACTGCTTCTGAGGGCTGCACCTGGAGGGACTCACTGAAGAAAAGGTCTTCAAAGAGAATAATAAACTTGAAAAAAATGGAAGAAAGTATTTTTGTAACCTAAATGTACATATTGTTAAATTTGCTTAACCATTGCTGGAGGTTTAATTAAAGAATTGTTTTTCTTTGCAACTGAATAATTTGTTTAAAATAACATTCAATTAAAAACAAAATTATAACACATTGCGTAATGCAAATAGTCTAAAAATCTGTAAAAAAAAGAGAGTGCGAAAGCTCTCTAAGTTTGAGAAAGCCATTTTGGTGACACTCAAAAAATACTCAAATTCTTTTATAAAGTCACACTTTGCTAGATAAGAGCCTGAGTGACAATGTTGTATGCATCTCTGTTAATATGAATGGGGCATATTCCAGTTCATTTGAGCCACAGATATGACAAAAATTCATGATTTTCTAACCCTGCAACAACAACCCTCCCGCAAAACAACGTAGAATAAAGGCAGCACCGATGGCATGAAAATTATTATTTCCTGGAAACATGCAAAATGTCATATGTTATGATTTTTTTTTGTTGTTGCTTTCTTTTTTAACCATTAGAGTGGTAAAATTCTGTAGCAGGCTGCTGGCAGGGCTAGAGGGATCTCTGCCATCTGGAGGTGTTTGGGAACCTGCTTTGAGTAGGGAATTTGATTAGGCGACCTCTTGATACTCCTTCCTGCCTCAGATTCTGGTCCTGTGACTGCATCATTCTGGTGAACCATGGTGTTTCTTTTTCAGGCTGTTAACTCACAGTGGAGGCTCTGTGTGCAGCTGCCTGAAAAGGCATGGCAGCCAGGCGGGGGTCAGCCTTTTCTCCCAGGCAACCAGGGACAGGACAAGAGGACACAGTCTGAAGCTGTGCCACAGGAGGTTTAAGTTGGATATTGGAAGTGAAGAAGTTCTTCAGAGAAAAGGGTTGTTTGGTATGGAAAGGGCTGCACAGGGAGATGTTGGAGTCACCATCACTGGAGGTGTTAAAGAAAAGGCTTGGATGCATGGCACTTCAGGCCATATGTCATAGGATTATCTCAAAGGTCTTTTCCAAGGTCTTTTCCAAGACCTTCTCATCCAAAGGTCTTTTTTGATTCTGTGAATCTGTGAATCTGTGATTGTTATTCACAATAGTGCCATAGGCTTTGCTGCCTTCTCTACTTAGCTGCATCCTCTGCTGTGTTTGAATATTTCTACAATGGAGCTACCTTTTTTTTTTTTTTTTTTTTTTTTTTTAATTGTGCTCTGGTGTCTCAGACTATTGCTTTTAAGCATATTTATCACTAAATGGTTTGTCATTGATCATCCCTCAAGTGTCTTTACTTTGTTGTTAATAAGTAGTTCCGTCTGTTATAGGATGTCAAAATTTCTACAGCTCTGTAAAAATACATTTTAGATAATATTTGAATACTGATGGTTACTTGAAGTAACATTAAATAATCTTTCAAAGTATCTTCTAAATGGATGAAGTAAATAAATTATAAGAATGCTATTCGGAGTTCCTCCTAAAGAAATTTTTAAAAAGAGAATTAATGAAGTTCGATAATTTGGAAAAGACATTTCCTTGGTCCTATTTGAAAGAGCATAGACACTGCAGTGAAATATCATTCCCAATAATTCTCAATACCAACTTCCAGAACCACGTACAGCTGTGCATGTATGATATATATGTGTACACACACACAAATATGCACGAGTAAAAGGTGAGCTTTGCCCTCATAGCTGTCCTTCCAGGATGACTGCAGGTATGCGTATAACCAAATACCAAAAAATCACTTATAAGATTATCTGGTGGTTCATTTTCATCCATATTTGTCCATTCATATTTTGAAAATAAGATTTACAATATTAAGTTCTGTATGTTTTCAAGTTTATTAGATTTGAAATAACATCATTACTAGAAAAAAAATCATTGGAAGTAAAACCTAGCATCAGAACAGTAAGCAAAAACTACGAGCTAAAAAAAAGTCAGAGAACTTTGATACAAGTCCTACTAATGACAAAATGCTCTTGAACATGAGATGCGTATGATACCTATAATCCACTGTGATTCATTAATCTAATTATACACGTTTTACCTCATTTATTGCTTTGGATGTTTGATGTTTTGCTCAATAAAAAAGCAGAAGTCCAAACTTGTATTAGAAACTTCAATTTAAAATATTTATCATATTTTAGCAGAGCCTTCTTTTATTTTGGAATGGATTATACAAAATACATCAGCCGAATGATAAAGGAAAAATTAAAGTTATGGCAAGAGATTAGCCTTTATTGGCATATCTATTTCTACAGAAAACTATTGAAAGACAGCTTTTAACATATTGAAAATAAAGAGTTTATTACATTTTTAGAAATAACTATGTAGCAGGAATATCTAATACCCCCCACAAGTTATTTTCTTCTGCTTTAGTGCATAATTTATCATTCTCTGAAACATTAGACATTGTTCTATGAAATGATGCAATCAAATCAAATTATTTTGGAACATAATAGGTCAATACTCACATGCTGATTCCTCAAAGGTATTCTTCTGTCTGACAAGGCCCTTACACACTGCATTTCTATTTTAAGAGAATAGCATAAGTACATAGAAAGTTTTATCTGATGTCAATGAAGTCAGCAGAGTGAATCCAACTTACTTCTTTGGATGAAGCCATAGCTCATTACAGACATCTAATGTTTCAATGTTGATGCAAATCTTAATCAGTCAAATTAAGATATTTATGTTTCAGCTGCAGCTGTAAGGCATGAGGCAACTTAATGACAGTGTTTAGTTTTTCAATGAGAAAAGTATATCTATCAACTTGAATTTTAATAACTCTAATACCATCAATGAGCTTCAAAGAAGTCCATCTTCTGGATTGATAAGGTGTGTTGAAACTCTAAAATTTCATACAGATATTAACGTGGCATTTCTCAGATCTTTACACAGATAAATAAGCTTCATTATACTCTTTTTCACTGAGACATCAGCTTCTAACACAGAAACACAGAGGTTACTTCTCTCAAATATTAGACAGGTGGTTATGTTAAAGTGTCCTTCTATTGATCTCACAGCTGTGCGTGGGGAAGACTTAGCAGTGACTTCAGGGGCACCAGGGTTTCAAATAGTATTATTAGACAATTCTCGACATGTTTCTTTTTAAAACGCCCGATAAAAGAAAGTGAATAAAAAGAATGTCCAGACATCACTTCCAGTGTACAGCATTCTCTACTCCTTTGTGTTTGAAAACATCTGAAGCAACCAGAATTTGTTAAGATTGCTGTGTCTACATTAAGGATGGTTGAATACCCATAAAAATCTAGCAATATCAAGGACTTTTTTTCCCCTAATTTATTTCTTGTGTTAATTATCTAGAAAGCAGTCTAAGCATGTTAGTGGAATGACAATGAATATATAAATAAATATATCCAGAGTACTAAAACTAAGGAAGAGAGAGAAAGAAGGTAAAAAGTTTGTAATCATAAATATCAAGCATAATGAAAATAAGATGAAAATGGGGTCAACACTTCTCTACCCTCAGAAATATGTATCTACTATGCAATAAACCTGCTTGAATGACAGCCATATTTTTAAAAGATGCACAGAAAATGAACAAAGTAGTATCTGAGAACTCTAGTCATACATTCCAAGCAAAAATTTGATTTTCAGCATGTGTGTGGAACCTGCATCATAAAACACTGAATTTCATTATCCTGTTTTCTAAAGGGTTCTGATGGTGTGACATTCACAGAATCATACAATCATAAAATAGTTTAGGCTGGAAGGGACCTTTGAAGATGGATCATGAAGATGGATCCCAACCCCTCTGCCAAGGGCAGGGACATATTTCTCTGGGTATCCACAACTTCTCTGAGCAATCCTTTCTGGAGTCTCACCACCCACACTGTATGTCTTCTTTTTGTCTAAATCTACCATCTTTCAGTTTAAAATCATCGCCCCTTGTTTTTTCACCACAGACCTTAAAAAAGTATTTTTCTGACTTTCTTAACACCCCTTTATAAATTGAAAAGACATTGAGTTCTCCATAATCTGAACTACACTCTTACCTAAGTCACAATCAATCATGGTTGCTTCTTTAGTCTACCAAGGCAAAAAAACCCCCACAGTCTTTCAGGAGATATCTAGATATGAAAACAGGAAGAAAAAACCCCAAAGCAAAGATAACAATTCTTCACTTTCTTTAATTTTTCTATGAAGGGATAAGCATGTATTGTAAAAAAAGTCTTGAAAACCTCTAAGGTCAGAGACTGTGTGACCTCACAGCCTGTTCCAAGGCTTTACTGCCTTCAGGATGAAAAAACCCTCACCTTTATACTATGTCTGAATATCTCCTTCTCATTGATGCTTCTACTCTTCCCATGCACTGCTGCTGCAGAGACTGGCCTGCCTGGAGCACAGGCTCCCCTGCAGCCCATGAGGGAGACCACAGTGATGCATGTTCTGTATCTGCAGCCCATGGACAACCCCCATGGAACACAAACCCACCCTGCATCTCATGGAGAACCACAGGCTGCAGCAGGTGGATACAACCTGAGGGAAGGTGCAGCCCTTGATGAACCCAACCAGATTCCCAACAGGAACTGTGCCCTATGCAGAGAAGCCCTCACAGGAGCAGTTTTCCTGGCACAAACTGTGCCTCTGGAGGAGTGACACTGAAATGGTCTGTTCCTGGTGGACTGTACTCCACAGGAAGGATTCCTGTTGGAGCAGTTAATGAACTGCTGAACCTCCCATGGGAGGCATCCTATGCTGTAGAAAAGGAAGAGCCTAAGGGGGAAGGAGCAGGAGAGATGAAGAGTTATAAACACTGCAATAGTGTTACATAATACTTTATTATATAATATATATAAGTGTTTATTTAATAGTTTATATAATAATATATATAATAGTTTATAACACTGCAAGTGTTATAAAACTGCAATCCCCAGTCCCTAACCCCCTGCAGTGATGAGAGCAGGACGAGGTATAAGAGTGGATGAATGACATTGAACTTGAGGAGAAGGTGGGTATATGGAGAAGGCAATTTTAGGTTTGTCTTTATTTTCTCATTGTCCTACTCTGTCATTAATTGGCAGTAAATTCAGTAATCTTCCCCTAATCATGTTTTTTTCCAATGGCAGTAATTGATCTCCCTGTCTTTATCTCAGCCCATGAGCTTTTACATCTTCTTTTCCTCTCCTTGCATTGATGGGCAGTGAGAGAGCAGTGGCTGAGTGTGGCAGCCAGCTATGGTCAAACCCATCACATTATCCCAGAAGGAAACCAAGCTGACCACACAAGACTTACCCTTACTAAACACATGCTTTCTATTCCAGATCAATTTCCTCTTCCTCCTCCACCCAGAAATCTGTTTAGAGGGGCTCACTCTATCACTTTCCCAGAGATCCTAAGATCTTAGCCTGATTTAGCAGAGATATAGATGGCAGAAAAATCTTTCAGATTAGAGGAAGAGGAGCTTTAGGAAGATAGAAATTCACAGATACAGCATTTGATGTGGATACATTTGTAAGAGAAAATTATTTATCATATTTGTATTTAAGGCTAACATAATTCGTTTGCCCTAAAAATACTATTAATTAATTTTCAACATGTCTCTAATTTCACAAACATATTTCAAGAAGATATATTAGGTGGAGTCCCATGCTGAAATGAAATATCACTCAGTAAGAGAGGTTATAAATCCTGGGAAGCATTATTTTAAGTGTTCTGGGATCTCATCAGACGATGTCACATCACATCACAGAGTAAAACATAAATTTGTTTGTTGCCATATCAGCTAAACAGCAACTATAATGTTCTATGATGTGATAGAACCCGACACGTGGCAGGAAAGATGCAAAGATTACAGATATACTAGGAATCATGGAAGTGCCTGAAAATGATCACATAAGAGGCAGGGCTTTTCTGCCTGTGGAAAGATGACACAGCTGGTGAGGGAGACAACCAGGGAAGACACCCTGTTGGATCTGTCTACAGAGGACTGGCGGGTAACATGGTGCCTGGAGGCAGTCTTGGGCATGCTGGTCATGAAATGTTCTGAGTTTTTGGTTCTCAGGGATCTAAAGAAGGTCAGCACAACAGCTACTTTTGGATTCCCACAGGGCAGACTTTGGCCTGCTTAGGGGACTGGGTGAGAGAGTCCCTTGAGATATTGTCCTGAAGGGCAGAGGAGTACACAAAATCTGGACATTCTTCAAGAAGGAAATCTTGTAGAGGCAGTAACAAACCATCACCTTGTGCTGAAAGCTGGGTTGGCAGGAAAGAAGACCAGCCTGGCTGAATAGAGAGTTTTGGCTGGAACTCAGGAGAAAAGAGAGAGTTTGTGTTCTTTGGAAAAAAGGACAGAAAAGTCAGGATGATGACAAAGATGTAGCAAATTTATGCAGGGAGAAAATTAGGAGGGTCAAAGCCCAGCTAGAACATTATGTGTTTATTGCTATAAAAGACAAAAGAAAATATTTCTATACATACATTAACAACAAAAGGTAGTCTAGGGGCCCTATAGATCAGCTTTCCACAATTCCACAAGCCTAATAATGTGGAAAAATTTGTACTTGCACCAAACACGGAGAGGTGACATACATCTTGTGTCAGTAGTCTTGAGTTTATGGGAAATAAACTTGATTATGTAAGGAAGGTGATGTCTTGAGGGTTACTAGAGCACCAGTTCTTTCAACCATCCCTCAAGCATAGGTAAACAGAGATTAAAAAAAAAAAAATTACGAACAACATATACTGCCTTCTAAATCCTGCACCTGCATACTCAACTCTGTCTTGTAGTCAGTAATATCTAGTAATTTATCAGAATCCTGTGAGCATGATTTTCACATGGGATTTTGCACGTTACAGTATTTGCACGTTACTTCTATTCTCAAGAAGTATTTCCTTCTTGAGATCTGAACATCTTAGCTCCCTTAGACGTCTAGCTCCCTCGATGACTCTCTTCACATTCTATCACCCACATGAAAGATCCTTCTGCAGAACCTTTCTCCTTGAAATATTTTGAACTTGCGTTCAGTAAGAGAATTTGGTTATAGATCTCTCCTCCAACGTTCTGTTTTCTGTGGCAGGTAAGAGAAGCCAAGAATGAAAATATTATCTCCTTTCATGTATTCTTGGAACCATTTAAAAAAACTCACATTCCACAGAGATGGGAGCATATTAGAACGTTCTGGAAAAAACATTGAAATAAACTTTGTTATCAATAAAAGATCTTATTTTTAAGCTTCCCTCCAAAATGGAAAGAAACTCATTACTTTTAAGGACATAATAGGGAAAATTTATTAAGTTTTCTTAAGGTATATACTCTATAGGAAATAGATTACTAAACCCAACCCAAATCAAGGTTTACAAGCACAAACCACACAAAGAAAAAGAAAAAAAATAAGGTAGATACAAAGGAAAACAGCTGTTAACCTGGTCAAAGCCCAAGACATAACAAATTAGGAGCATTTCTTAAAAGGCAACTGTATATCCTCTAAGAAATTGCTGAAGTGATGCATCTGCAGCAGTTATAAGACACTTTGCCTTTCTTTCTAGGAACCATTAGATTCATCCTTTCCTCTAACTGGACTCTGAGAACCTCTGTGCTTCTCTAATATTTTGGTTCTCAAAAGAACACTAGCTATCCAGAGGGATACTTTGAAAGGCAAGATGGCTCACACAAACAGGACACAGCAGAAATACATAGGCAGTGCTCTAAATACATTTCATTAAATGCAGAAGCAATGCACTCCATGCAGGATTAAGAAATACTCAAATTAAAAGATTAAGAAAGAAAAAAAAAAGAACATATGTCCATTAAAATCTGTAGAGACTTAAAAAAAATTATGTTATGTATGAGCATTTTATTTCTATAGACTCAACTGATATAAATACTAGAACAGGCTCAACAGGTTTTTTTCAGATTATTCTACCTGACAAAAGTTTTCTTTAAACATAAATGTGTTGAAAAATTATTTGCACTTCAGATAATATTACCTGTTAGCTGATTATTTTATTGTGCAAACTTAAGCAACCTCAAAGAAAATTAATTTTTAAAAATGGACTATTCATTTTGGACATGTTTTAAAATAATAGCTAAGTCTTTTTTCCTCTGACTTGAACTTCATGAATTCTAAAAAAGTATATGTTCTGACATTTGTATTCACTATATTTAATCTAAAGCTTTGTTTTAATGAGACAAGGACATTATTTATTAATTGTCAAAGGGTATATTAACTTAGTTAGTGATCCCACCTTTGATAGATGTTCTTAGAAATCAAATTCCCTGGTTGGTAAGTTAGACTTGATAACTTATATTATGAAAAATCCATGACTTTCAGATTTACAGCAGACTATTACATTTGTATGCAGGGAATATTCTTTTGATCATCTTTTCTTTTTTTTTTTTAAACTTATAAATTTCAGAAGATAAGCTGTGGAGTTGCTGCTAGAAACCAATCCCTTCTCATTAAATTTAATCTAAAAATTAAATAAGGCTGAACTCCACCATACATAATTCTGGCAATAATTAATCAAGGCTGAATTCTTAAAAATAAATATCTTATTTTATACTACTGCTTATAGTAAAAATAGAGTTAAAATAGCAGAAGAACATTTTCAGAATTAAACATGCCAGAAAATGTTTTCCGAATTCTAGCTTCCCCAACTTTTTTCTCATTTGTTTCTTTAACATTCACAAACAACTTGGTTTCATCTGGCTAACAAAAACAGTGGTCTAAGTTTCAAAATCTTACCTGTGTATCTTACACTGATAAGATCCTTAGCTTGTGTCTGAAGCATTTTGAAACATTATTTTCAAAATCTGTTATTTCACCAGTCTGTGCCCACAATGCTCTGTCTCACATTTTGGTGCCTAATTCTCAGAATTTCTAAACTGAGGCTAGACACCCAACTTTACTGTGTGGAGAGAAGCCCACAGCATGCACAGTTAACATGAGCAACCAAAGAAAACATCAGGGGAAAAAAAATTCTGTGGTGACTCTGGGGAATACATCTGAAACTCTCCCTAGACTGTGTTCATAAATCTTTCAAATAGTGTGAGCAATAGTCAATTGTCTTTTCTTTTAACTTTCAGATGGGGAAAAAAACAGGAAGTTAGAAAAGGAACCCCAAATTTCTCAACCTCCAAATTTTAGTGCTGCATGCATTTGTTTCAGTGTTGCACTCTTGATATCCATTTTGTTTTGGGTTTTGTGGGTTTTATTTTTGTTTGTTTGCCTGTTTATTTGTGCATGTGTGTGTGTGTTTGCATTCTCCATAGATAACTTGACAAAGGCCCTGGTTACAATTCTGTTAAAAAAATGGGGTTTAATTTAATTTTATAGCTCTTTCCTATTTGAAAATCAATCAACTTGAACACTCTGAACTCAGATATACTGTTGCTATGAGTGAGAAATATTTTTTTTTTAATAGTGAGATAAAGGAATGAGGAAGAGAAAGGATAAAATAACATGTTGGGACAGAAAATATTAAGACAGATCAAAGGACAAGGACAAAGGTGAAAGTGTGAAGAAGTATGAAAGAGAAAATAATGTTGGCTAGAAAAGCTCACTTTGAGGAAGTTGCAGCTGAACTATCAGAAATGCCTGTCCTTTTACTTCTTTTTAGAACTTAAAATATATTGATAACCTCTTTCATTTATTTTTCTAAAATGTTTGTACCCCTATTTTTATATTTTTTAATTAGGATTTCATCACAAGAAGTAACTGCAGTGAGAAAAGTAAAAATTTTGTTTGAGCAACACGATTGTATTATAGTTGTTATAGTCTTACCTCTCTTCTATCCTTGACCACAAATAAACAGTTGTTTATCTTGTCACTGATATTCACGAAAGTTTGGTATGCATTCATATAATCATCTTGATTTCAAGCGTACCTACCAGACATTAGTGATATAACTGAAGTTTTAAAGCATTGAGGGCATCCTACAGGGACGTTGCAGGACTTTTTACAAGGGCACATAGCAACAGAAGAAGGTGGAGTGATTTTAAACTGAAAGAGGCTTGTGTGAGATTGGGTATCAGAAAAAAGAATCTTTACTGTGAGAGTGATGAGGCACTGAAACAGGCACCTCACTTCTGGACATTTTCAAGGCCAGGCTGGATGGGGTTTTGGGCAACCTGGTCTAATGAAAGGTGTTCCTGACCATGGCAGGGGTTTGGAAGCTGGTGTTCTTCAAGGTCCCTTTCAATTAAAGCCATTTGAAGATTCCATGATTCTGTAATTCTCTTCTATGTGTTACTAAGCAGCAGGAAACTAAAAAGGGAAAAGCTGTGCTGTAGACTTCATGATAAAACACATTAATAAATCTGTGATTTATGCTTGTGGAGAAGATACTATGACTCTTTGCTGCCTCATTAGCTATCTACCATTATACTAATAAGTGGGACATGTAGCTTATTCCAAAGGGTCTCTAATTAATTCAATGAAGTGGTGGCCCTAAAAGTGATGGAGGTGGTTGCTGTGCTGGCATTGGTTACTTCCTATGCTGGTGTTTCATATCTGGTGCCAGCATATGTGCCACCCACTCTTAGTCTGATGGGGAATAGGGAGCTCCTGTGGTCAGAGGATGATAGGTGAGTGATGGAAATGGTCCCAGCTGACTCCACGACAAGTGCCACCCATATACAAATGTGCAAATAATCAGATACAGGCTCTGTAATGTGTGATAAAATACATTCAGCCCTGCTCAGATTTCAAATTCAGACTGAGAGAAAATAAAATCATATACAATTATTATATCTTTTCTACAAATAACTAAAAGGGATATAATTTTTCCATCTCTTACCTCATTATGAAACATTTCAGTCTAACTGATTGAAAATTATATTCATGACTATAAATGATTCAGAACATCTTCTATCATCTCCCAAGAATTCTCCTGGAATCAAAGGAAAGAGAACAAGTGTATTTCTTCTGTGAGTCAGTATTCTAAAGGTCAAAAGGTATTTTTGAAACTATTTTTAGACTCAAATTTAGTTACTAATTTCAGCTTTGCAGACTATACTTAAAGAATCTGTTCTGTGTAGAAAAGACAAATCTGATTAATATATGATAAAAGGGCACTATTCATCTTTTCCAGGCTTCATGGTTTAACTACTTTATATTTTCAATTTTTGACTAAAAGCATTAACCATAACCAGATTTTCCTTTGATTTTTTTCAGCTGAAAACCTGACGTCAGTTTTGTATAAAACAAATTACCTAATAATAACATTTTTGCTGTTTTACACCTTTTGTATCCAACACTTTTTGCAAAGAAAAATTTACATCCCTTTATCCTTGAATATATGACAGAAACAATTCTAAGTGCAGTAAGTAAGCTGCTGCTATGAAATGAATCTTCATATTAATGATTTCATTGCTATCACTGGGATCATTTGCACTCATACTATATGAGATCATAGTGATTAACCTTGTCCCTATAATCTGACCTCAGATATCCTCTTTCTTCTATGAAAGGATTGAGAGGAGAAATTAAAAATATGTCATAAATTTGTGATGTACTAAATATATTTATTCATTTGGAACTAGGATTTTTAATTATTTTGTGTTTTCCTACAATCTCTAAGTGTCTGGTTGCTCAATAGTTTTATGACTTTTGGAACGTAATTGAGAACTTGAAGTTTTTGCAGTGAGTTTGAAAAAGTTTTAAGACATTCTGGCTTAAATTTCTGTTTTCTATGAATTTTGGTAGAAAATATTTCCTGTCTTGGGTTGCAATATGTAATGAAAAACGTGTATTCTATTTTCCATCTGTTGAAACCAGCTGGGGAGGTGTTTTCTTTATCTCTTGTATTCTCTTGTAATCTCTCCACTCCTCATAACTCCAGGGGGAGGGGCCAGGTGCCTTTTGTTAATGGGCCAGCTGTTAAAACCGGGTGGAGCACTGTTCCTTATCTCTTTCATGACCCATCCTCCCTCTGGGGGATATCTTCTGTTAATGGGCCATTGAGTCTCACTGCATGACTGATGCAATTACATCATCACATTGTGAGATCCTCCACCGAGTGGGAAGAGCCAAGCATTCCTACCTAGGTAAAAACTGGGAGTCAGGAACACCAGGACAGCTTGTTTTCCACTGGATTTCCTGAAGGAAGAATGCATCCGTCTCGCCAGCACTGGACCCTCCTACAGGATCATCTCTATTCCAACAGAACCGCATCTGTTACTCCAGGGGGACTTATTTGGACTTTTACCAACACCCTGACCAACAGGGTGTCAGGTCATATCGTGACTCTGTCAGGGTTTCGGGGATTTTTGTTTCCTTGTTTGTTTGGTTTTTTGTACTGCTACTATATTTGTATTTTTAATATTCCTAGTAAAGAACTGTTATTCCTATTCCTATATCTTTGCCTGAAAATCCCTAATTGCAAAATTATAATAATTTGGAGGGAGGGGGTTTACACTCTCCATTCCAAGGGAAGCTCCAGCTTTCTCTGGCAGACGCCTGACATTTCCTTATACATTACGTAAAATTTCAGATTTACAGATGTTCTTTGTAACTGTTGAGTGCTTAAAAATGTGACTAATTTTTTCATATGCTTAAGAAATTAAAATCTTGATCTAAAAAACCCTACATATTGATTTCTTAATGATCTTTTTCATTAATTATTTTTACTGGTTTTGGATATCTTGCAAATTCTCCCTCACTCTGCAAGGGTACAAATATAATTGCTACTAATTGCTTTCTTAAATCAGACAGGGCAAACAATATTTTCCAGTAATTTGCCTCCTTTAATTCCTACAAACTATTTTCCAATTTCAAGTATTATTATATAGAATAGATTCGATCACATATTTTATGAATCTGAGAACAGTGCACACTCCAATACAAGTTGCAAATGTCTGCATTTTCCAACAATAATTTCCCCCATTTTCAGGCAGCATAGCCTATAAAATAACAATAGCAAGATTTCTTTAAAAAAAAGTTTGTAAAGTTTTAAAATTTTCTTTTCCATGAATGTATTTTATGGCTGAAAAGAAAAATACTTCTGGAATTCCTTGGATTTTTTCTCATTTCTGGTAACTGATTTCCCTCTGTGTCTTGAAAGAATCTCCTAAATATTGAACAGTGTGAATCATATCCTCCTTTGGAATAAGGATCTCATAAATAGGGACTCAACAGGGATCTCAAAGATAATAAGTTTTACAAAGACAAGACTTATCAGAGTGACAGAGTGAAAAAGAAGATAAATTATACACAGTTCATCACTGTTCTTTTGCCATGAGTATCAGTAATAATTTATATTTGCTTCTGACTGCAAAATCCTTTCTATGACAACTAACTGTTGACATTTTGAAGTTTTAAAAATTCTAACCAGACATTATTATACAAGAGTTAGTAAAATTCCTATTTATGTTCAGTGTTAACTTCTGAATTATCCAGTAAATGAATTTTATAAATATAAATACTGATTTTAATATCTTACTGGTTTTGCAGTTTTATACGAAAATTATTTTTCAAGGAATCAGCATCTTTTATGATGTATAAATCAGACAAGACTTATAAACACCATTAATGCTTTAAAATATACACAAATAAGTATAACCTGTAAATGTGTATATACACACACAGATATATTTTTGGTAGGTTGTTCTGTACAGCTGGTGTGACAGTATATGATGCAAAATGCTGTCACACAGGCAAAAATTCAGATACTCCAGAGAATATCAGAGCTGTCTTGGCAATCCTTTCAGATGGGTGATCCAGCTGTTGCTCTCTGAGAGTTCAGATCAGGTTACATCAGTACAGCTTTGAATTTTATCTCTGATTATCACACATGGTGTGTTCCTCTGAAGTGGCATAAGGCTTATTGCCACTCTCAGAGCAATGCATGCCCATGTCATTGTCACACTCATTCAAGTAATGTTGTGAAAACCCACACACACGAACACAAGGTGCTACAGTTACCAGTTTTTAACACTGGTAAGTCATTTTGCAAAACTGTTCATAAAAATGTTTGTTGCATGTGCCCACTGTTAACAGAAGATGATGGAAGCTTTAATTCATGGCAATAGAGTAACCATCCTAATGAGAATAAATAGAAATTATATTCAATACATTGCACAAAAAGTGCTAATTGAATGTCCCAACACAAAGAAAAATGAAGTCTTGCAGTTTAATACTGTAAAATTTTAGAACATTTTGATGGAAATAAAGCTCTTTTAGAGAAGATTTTCTTCACATCTCGTCACTAAACAATGTCAAATTAGACCATAATATTTCTTGGGTAGAACTGGCTTCCTGCTGTAGCATAACACATGTGCTCATAGAGTTTTTCTTCCCTGCTGTCATAGCTCTTTCAACAGGTACTAAATACCATTATAAACACAAGCTGGAATAGGAGTGAACACTGCCTTATTATTAACCTATTACTACATATAATTTTTTGTTACCTGAATAATTAACTTAGAGGCAGAAGTCCATCATTATGGCACAGAGCATACAACAGAATTACAGTGTTAAAAGACACCTTTAAAATGCATTTAATCCTTTTCCTACTATGATTAGCTATAATTACTATTGTAGAGTAGTTATGATAACACACCATGGATAATTCCTTTAACTACCAGGTTCTGGTGGCAAGCAGTTACAAGCACAGCATTGTATAATTATATGCATATGTCTGTAAGTATAGATGATACTATATATAGATGATATCCAGTACATAATTGTTTGCACAGAACTAACTATTAATGAAACGTTTATTTCGGACAAAGCTGTTCTAATAAATGTTAATTGTAATATCAGGAAGCCAAAGGCTGGGGGCCATTACAGAAAAAAGGATTTATCAGGGGTCCCCAAAAGTACAAGCTTAAAATGGTAGCAAAGACCTTGAAAGTACAAAACAATGGATGAATCCAGAGACCCCAGACCCTGTCAACAATGATCTAACTGGTTACTAAAGAAAAGCAATCTTGGGAGTTAAGTATAATTTGTTTCAAGGATAATAGAGAGAAAGAGGGAAACAGCCAACATAATAAATAAATCACACCATACTTAGTCTATGTGGATTTAAAACTGTGTTCTGAACCCATGAAGAGCGAGGTTAAGGTGTAAAGCACATTACAAAATATAAAAAGAAATCACTCCAAGCAGAGTGAGGAGTAAGAAATCATTAGGATTAAGCTCTTCTGAGAAATAACTTGGGATGCTAATGGCTTGCTCAAGTCCTCTGTCTTCTTTTGAACGCAGGGGACTGTAGGAAGGGTATGCATAAACAAGAGAAAAGAGCAGACTTTACATCAATTTTAATGGTATCGTTATTGGAAATGAGCTGCAATAATTAGAAAATTTGGACTCTAACTTTGTAACAAGACTAATAATAATTCTTTGATTCGATTTTTAAAACTTTAATTTCACTGACCATAAATACTTGGCTCTGCATGTAAGATACTTTTCTTTACCCTACATAAAGTGCACAGGGCGCTTTTTTCTGATAACCTACCATAGACAACTGGCTGTAGAACCAACATTTGAGGCTATGTCCTTGATAGTATTCCATTCTTGAAGACAAGAAGCAACAACTCTAGATTATCCACTGGTTCATTTCTCTAAATTTTCTACGTGTTTAGTGTGTGTCATTCACCACCCCAGCCTATTGTCCTATTCAGTGTTACAGAGAAAAAGTTACATCCTTCCCATCTGAAACAGCAAAATACTCTTTTAATCTGGAAGACTCTGGTGGTATGCTGTAAAAAAGAACTTAATCTTCTTTGCTTCAATGGCAACCCAGCATTTCTTCTCAAGCCCATAGTGGAAAGGAAAATAGTTCGTTTTATTGAACCTGTGTTTAACATATTTTAAAAATAGCAAAGAATCCCATTAGTTTCTAGTTGGAGTATTTAAAGTGACTTTTGTCAGTCTTTACTCAAAAATCAAAATTTCTAGCGTGCATTGATCTCCTCTGAACTTTTAAGAATTGGTTTGCATCTTAGAAATGCACAAGCTGTAATAAGTTTCCCAAAATGCGACACAGTTTTTCAGAAGAAGTTTTATCGTTGCTGAGGATTATCTTCAGGGTGCACTCTTACACATTCCACAATGGCATTTGCATTCTCTGCAGCAGCACAATCTTCCTCATTCATGAGTCCTCTCATACATAGCACCTACCAAAAGCTTTTATTTCAGAATATATTTTTCCTGTCTCTGCACTGTTATAGACAATTGTTTTGTACCTAGTAGTTAGAATTGTAATTTAATCTTTAACTCATTTGTTATCCTTTCTTTCTGGGAATTATTTAAATCTCCTTATAACATTAAAAATTTAATCAATAGTAAGCAATCCAAAAGACGTTCCTGTGTTGCCTTACTATGTTGTCCCATGAAAAGTAAATATTACCCCCAAACTTAGCTTTCTACTCATTTTCTACTCATATTACAGCAGTTTTGTGCAAAAAATTGCAAGCAGTTTCACTAATCACCTTGCCTATAAAACTGCAGTCTGGGGTATGTAACTAAAATGCATCTTTGATCTAAACTGAAACAAAGAAAAGCAAATTATCACATTCACTTATCTCAGTTGTAATAGCAGCTTACTGTAGGTCGTAATACTGAAGGTTTAGAATAAACTCAAAGTTCACAATCTCACAAAATACAGGAGCTTTACAGAGAGAACATGAAGAGGTACATTAGCAAATCTAATCAAGTCATCAGTATGCATTGACTTGGTAAGAAGTCTTTTAAAATCATTAACCAGTGATCTATAATTCATATCTTAGTTGACATCTACACCCACATTGCTCTGAGGGAATTCATAAGTATAAATCTCTGCATATGGAAAGATGGCAAATATTTTCTCATATCATCTACTTAAATGTAATCTTGCAAATTGGTAAAGAGTATTTGAAATAGAATGTTGGGGGTGTTTTCTTATATCAACATCTGTACCATTCCAAGAAACAAAATCTTTAACTATTTCCTTGAGCCAGTTGTTTGAAGTGAATCTTATCACTTCATCCTCTGCTTCTGCTAGAGGGAGCATTGACTGTGATGTGATGAGATAATTTGAGTCTCTGGGCACAATATTGATAAGACTATTTTAAGTTATTCTGGAATTTTGGAATTCAAGAACATGCAAGAGGTGGAATTGCTACAACTACTGCACTTCAGAGAAGGACATAAAATTATTCCAAGTTTGGAGAAACGTGAGATATGCAAAACCAAACTAAGTATGTGAGTGAAAGAATTAAGTTTTCTAGACAACAGGCATGCCTGTGATGCTCAAAAATAGCTGAAGTAGCACATGTAGATCCCATCTACAGGGGATCTGCAGCTGTACACAGGCTGGCTGAGTTACCCAGGATTGTAACAAGTGAGATTCAGTGCCTACGTAATAGGCGAGATTCAGCAACTTGATCTTTCCTGACTATAACTGGAATTTTTAGACAGTAGACATGTAGATATCTATTTGTTTTTTCCTTTGTGATCTGAATCCTCCCATATTGGATCTGGGAGCTGAATTTATTAATGAACTGAAATCTTAGGAGGGGTCCATCTGGTGTTTTTAGAGCTTTTGTGGATTTCTACCCTGTTCTGCGGCAGGTGAAATGGTTTATCTGGTCTGCATGCAATCATACAAAATTCTTCACCTGATCTGTTTTTCATGATTGAAGGAAATTTCTTCTCCAGCACGTTTTGCTACCTATTTTTTTTTTATTGGTTCATTTATGACTGCCAGTAAGTTAAAAGTCTTGTTTTTCTTGATGCAAATATAAATTTACAGGAACATTTCTGAAAAATAACACAATGACAACGAGACCCTTTCTAAGAAAGCAATCTTCACTCCCATTTTTTTCCTCTTGGAAAGAATTATAGACTCATTATAAGACAATTAATAGACACTTTCTTAGACCAAATATAAGACAACAAAGAGCTAGTTCATTTTTTCTGAATGACTGGCAAGTTTTAGAGAGCAGAGTTGTGAAAGTGCAGCAGTGATAAAATTTAAAAGGCCAATAGTTTTGATGTTGAGTACATTGTGTACATTATTAATTCGTAGTAGACAACAGAGTGGGGAGGATTTATGTCAATGAACTAAACCCAGATTTTTAAATTGCATAAGTTGCTAAACTCATTAAATTTCCAACTCTGAAATAGTAGGCTACAAAAATAATGTTTTAGTCAGTACTACGCAGTTTATTTTACTACATCATTGTATAATATGGTAAATAAATGTTTTGCTTTAAATTTTTACAGGCTAATTTCATCCTTAGTTCTCTTCTTACAGCTTTATAAGTAGTTGCATTACTAGGAGCTAAAAAAAACTAGTGAAACAGGATACACATCAAATCAATGACTTGTCCAACAGGTAAGTTGGACATCCGATAGTCTAGCAAGAATAAAAAAGTCCAATAGTCTAGCAAGAATTCTGTCCATTTGCTTGGTGTGTATGAAATTCTTAAGGTTTCTAATCAATGTGTTTTTCTTCTTTTCAGACAGTTCCATATTCAGTGCCTAATAATGTTATTTAGAGGACCTTGCCTTGCTTTTACAGCTGCTGTGAAACACAGTGCCAAAACATTTCCACTGTTAAGATGTAACAGACATGACACATGAAAGGCTTCTCTTCTGAGTTCTTCTTCAACAACCACAAGGTCTTTAATTATTTTATATAACACATTTCTGAGAATTCCATGTTGCCTCATGCTGGTCTCATCACTATTGTACAAATGTTTATTAATAATTCCTCTTGTTATTCTTTCCCCATATATACTCATTAAAAAGCTGTCTACCTTATTATTGCCTAGAGTTTTTTCCTGTTTGTCTAGAGACAGATATTTTGTCTGCAATTTTCCAGTCTTAGGTACTTATTTCATCATATATTTAAGTCAGATCGTTTAAACAAAACAACATTGCATTTAGATATTTGTGCAATAAATGGAAAATTTTTTCATTACACTAGATTTTTTCATCTTTTTGATGGTTCTTGGAATTTTGCTAACATATATAACATGTAGATTTTCATAAATGTGCCCAGTAACTCTTTAAAGGTCTTGCTGTAATACAATGGTGGTAATCCTGACCTTAATTTCTTTTACCTGTAATGTCATGTTAGTAGCACTTGTCTGTTTCTGGAATATTTACATTCTTCTCTTACTAATGATTTTTCTAAATCCTCTGCAGTAGATTTCCTCGTGTTACTTTCATTCTGTTCATAAGAAGAACATTTCAATCCTGTTTATATTTCATTATCTGAACTTGATAATGTAATTACCCCTCAGCTTTTCCCAGTTTAACACCTGTGATGATTAAAGTGAAAAAAGAAATCAATCATTAGTACTTATTCCTTTTGAAAATGTTCCCTTTCGTGTAAAGCACACGGGTTGTCTTAGCAGAGTTAATTGCCTGCATGTTTGAGACTCACCGTACTGATTTTCCAATTTTGGGAGATTTGAGAGGAGGAGCAGCATTTCCCTCTACTGATAGTGAACATGTTCTTGTTTTATTCAACAGTTTTAAAAATAAGAAAGTCATTTTAATTAAGAAAGAGATTTTTTGAAGTGCAGTCAATATAATTGTTGTTGTTTTACCAAGGAAGGGAGTTCTTTTTCATGTAGAGATATATCACTTGTTCTCACTTCCTTTCCTCTGGCTCCATAGCTGTCAGTGCTTTCACTCTGGAGAGTATTATTTCCATGGGACTTAGAGATGTGCTCTATTTCATATTACATTTAGGAAATATGAATCAGGAAATCATGTCTAAATAGTTGCTACAAAGAAAGAATTTAAAAAATCAAGAAGTTGAGACTTCAAAATCTCTAGAAATTAATAATGAATCAGTGTTTTCTTCAAAAGTTTGGCTATCTATTCTTACGCAGTAAGAGAAGAAAACAGCTAAATTTTATGTTTAAAAAGTCTTAGATAAATACATACAAACAGCCCTGTATTTGGGTATAGTTTTCATACAGATTTATGACTTGGCAGAAAATAAAATCAATGTCAAATGGCACCCAAAGTAAAAGAAAATGTATGTGAGCCTATCCAAGAAAATAACAGTAGGTAGAAAATTGATGTCATTATATTTAGACATAGTTTGGGAAAAGGCTTCCGAATAAAAAAAAAATTCCATTATCCTTTGAGGATTATATAAAAAAAATCTAATTGTCATGCATGATAGTGACATCCTAGCTTGTGATTCACAGCATAAGGTAGGTCTATTTACTTTCAATGTCATTTTATTTAGAAACTCTGTGTGAGTTTTGTTTAATTTAAAAAGTAATGATGTAAAATCTTTTACAATAAAATATCCCAAAATAACTCTCCATGTGAAAATCTGTATTAAAAAGAAATCAAACTCCGCTTACCATGTGATCCCTTCAAATGAAATTAAATTAATATGAGCCCTTAAAAAAAAAAAAAAAGAAAAAGAAGAAAATACTTTTGCATCTTAGCTTTTGCAAAAGAATTTAGCACACTAACATCTGCATGGATGACAAACACTGAGGAAATATTACTGTGGATGACATTGGATATCAGCATGTACAAATTTTACATAGAGTGGGATGATTTCCCAAGTGAATAGTTCCTTTTTTTCCTCTGCGTTAAACGGTGGCTGTCAAGTCTTAACATCATTCTTTAGTAGAATTTCCTTATTTCACAACAGGAAAATAATACATATATACCTGATACAAACACCAGTTTATTAATTTCTGGTTTTAATTTAGACAGGCACAATACGAACCAAACAAAGGACAAGAAGATGAAAAGTAAGAAGATGAAAATAAAGAGTATAAATCTGATGTTCCTGCCAATTTATTTTTTTTAGTGCAGAGCAAAAGAGATAACAGTAGCATAAGAATTACCCAACAGATAGTGGATCAATTCAGTAAAACAATCCAAAGACAGTGTTTCTTTATTTCATTGTAACTGAAAAATTAAAAACCTTATAAAGTTAAAAATAAATGAAAATCTGTTCTTACCATAGATTTCTGCATTAATTTTCAAAACTTACCTCTCTTTACAAGCTTCTCTAGCACCTGTAGGGTGGAATTAATAGCCAGAGAAGCCAAGGACCAGGCTGTTAAGGGAATCCTCACCCTGAGGGGAGTCCAGCCCTGTCAGGAAGTGGCATAAAAATAAGCAAGATAGCTCCTCGAGTGTGTTTTGTAAAGCAAAGGGTTTAATAAGAGAAAGTAACAAACTGTTACATAAACAAAACATAAAGCGGAGCACAGGTGCCAGAGCAGCTTCTAACACCTTGCGAGAACACCCCAAAAAGCCCCTTGGCTTCTCTGTGTCCTTTCCTAAGCACTCAAAGTTTCAGGTGGGCCAACAGAAATGGATACAGGCTTTGACAGGCAGTGACAGGGTTCAATCAAAGCTTCTCTTTCGGCACTGGGCCAATGGTTATCCGAACCTTACAGAAGTTTCTGGGTTTTCTATCTTATAAGAAATACAAGGGGCACGTCCCAAACCTTTCCCTATATGGACATACTTGCTCAGTGTGTAAAATACACTCATACAGGTTGGCACTGAAGGTTTAACTCAGCTGGAGTAAACTAGAACATGAATAAAGGCTACTAATCTGCAAAGGGAAAAAATATAATTTTCTTTCAGATCAGCTGAAGTACATAGTCTGAAGAATACCCAGGATGAATTTAATGGTAAATTAAAAAGTCACACATAAATTCATACTGAACCTTAATATTTAGAGGTACAAGAAAGTCATCACTACCAATATCTTTCCATGCCATTATCTGAAGAAAAGTCAAGAAGAAATAAACAAGAGTGTAGGAAGAATCATTGCAGCTGAGACTATAAAATAAAATACAGCAACTCGAGACTTTCTTTAATACGGGAGAAATTATCTATATTTTTAGCATACTACTTCTCTAATTCAAAAATGAAAGTTACATCACATCTAAAATAGCATCTCACAATATTGTTTTGTTCTCCACAAGTAGATATTAGTATAATTGAAATCCACTTAATGTTCTAACAATATAATATTGCAGAGTTTGGGTCCTTGCTAAAGTTAAGCTCTCAGCTTGTTTAAATGTTTAAGAATCTGATTTCTTCAGGATGTCATAAACAGTGGGGTTTGTTTCTTGTTCTGGTTGCTGCTTAGGAAAGGATGTATCCAGAGCTTTCATTGTTAAATATTTATGAATATAATACTGTTATTAATGACAAAATTCACAGTGTTGTCTGGAACAACAATTTTATGTGAAACAATGTATGAAGTGTCACATAAAGCAGCAAGCAAGCCATCTATATACTGCTTCAAAAAGAAAAAAATTGATCCAAAAATAAAATCTCTAATAACTTTTAATTTTTTTTTTCTTCAAGATAAAATGAAGGGAAAAACAAATTATATAAAAAATAATAAAAATATGAAAAAGTTCACTAAGTACCGTGTCCATTGGGAGGGATCCCATACTGGAGTAGGGAAACAGCATGAGGAAGAAAGTTTAGCAGTGGCGAAGTGTTATTAACTGATCTCAGCTCCCATAACCTATCCCCCTTAGCCATTTGTCAAGGAGGTAGGGAAAAGACAGAAAAATTATGTGTGAAGGAGTGAAAAGTGAAGAGCAACTTTGGGGAAAAATAGGCAGCAGGGGAAAGGTAAAAACAGAGTAGGATTTTAGTTTTGTCTTTATTTCTTACTATCCTGCTCTGTTTTTACTGGAGTACATGAAATGAATCTTCCCCAAGTTGAGTTTGTTTTGCTCAAGACACTAATTGAAGAGTGTATGGACACATGGAATATTCCTGCTTGTTTTTCCCATCCGTCTTGCTGAGGTGGTAGTGAGAGAATGACTGGATGGGTCTGTCAGCCAGCCAAGGTTAACCCACCACTCCTGCCTTGGTCTCCCCAGCACTGAACTCTCAAACACGCTGATCTCTCCAGTACCCAGCCCAGCCTTATGGCCTCCCCAGTATTTGGCTCCCAGAACTCTTTTTCTGCTCACTGGTAAGTCTGATTTTCTTGTGGTGATTGCCCACTCTGACATACAAAACCACAAACTATGTATATTTTACTGAGCATATAAGTAGACAGTAAAACTTCTCTATTTCAGAAGATTTATGCAAGGACTTCAATTCTCTAAAGGAAGATCATGCAGCAAACTCAATTACACGAGACATTTCTCAGCTGATACAAAAAACATTCTATATTTGTACTTTTTATTTCTGTCAGCTAGTTTACTATGAGTCATTTTAAGCAGAATTATAATCCTCTTTTCTCTCTAAAAAATAAACTTGCTGATAAATTTGGAAAGGTAAAAAAACATAAGCAGCGTAACATTGGACAAGAATTAACTCGAAAAATGAAGACATATGTTTGTTAAAATGGGAACTCCCTAGTAAAACCCACCACAAGTTTTTTTTTTTTTCCCCTAAATATTTCCACTGTTTTAGGACTTCTCTTAAAATATTTTAAACATTTCTAACATGGATTTATGATAAACCAGATAATGGTGATTTCTAGATAAAACCTTTTATCCAGAAATATTGAAGTATTAAACAACATTGCAAAACTGATTTACCAGCTCTCAAGACTTTACTAGCATTTGCCTCTTAAAAATATACAATGGACTTTAGGTATTTTCCACAACTTATATACCAAATGTAATCAGTATAGAAGAAATATTTAAGTTCTTTATAGACATATTCAAGTATTCTGAATTATCCACAGGAATTCATGAAGATATCCCTTAAAAAGCCCCCACAAATGCTGATGTTATCTACAATGCAATAACAAGAAAATGCTTATATATATGACATATGGTACAAACACAAGTATTATCCACCATTCATATAGTCATCTAAACATCAGCTTCTTTGAGAATCTTGTGTTGGTCTGTGCACATAAAACTTTGATCTAGATTTACTGGCTTGCTTTGGAATGCATTAAATTAAAAAATTGACTCAGTGAATAGAATTTGCTTTATTATCTTATGATTGTATGCAGCCCTGATGAAAATCCAAAGTATTAATCTCAAAGTTCAAACTACAAAGAAAGAAACCAGAAGAAAGAGCTTCTTTTTTTTTTTTTTTTCTTTTTATTAATGTATGTAAATGCAATGGAAGAAGACTGTGAAATTCACCATTAAAATATAATAAAAAAGTGGATGTTGCTTAACCATAAATTCAAATCTCACTTAAGCTTAGGTCTGTGAGTTTTTGCCATGATTCTCCAAGCACTGGTGATTTCCTCTGCAAGTGAGGACATGTAAATTTATATTTAAAAAAAAAGTGTATGCCCTTATTTCAGTCTAAGTAAAATATGTGGGATAATTTTGATTCTCTTTCAGAACTCTTCTTTTGGGAATAAACGTTATTACAATCAGTTAGTTTCAAGTTAACAGTGAAACAGATGATACTAGAAGCCTTGAAACTCCAGAATAAATCTGGAGACAAAGAAAACCTGGCAGAGAAAATTTTAAGTAAAATATTTAGGCAATTTGTACATGCCTTTAAACACCTGTGGTCTGCCAATACATGACTGTGTTTTCATCTTGGGTAGTACTGGCATATCTAGAACTATCAAACAAGGGAGCATTTTCACTGTACAGAGGCTCTCAAAACTGTATATTTCAAATTTGTACAATAAGATTATAAAAGGCCCTTCCCAAAACTTTTGCTATCAGATGTCAAAGATGTCTTTATAATGCCCTTTTTCCATGCATATCTTACAATATTTTTTTAAAATTTTGACAATACAATTGTATGAATGAAAGTCAAGCTAAAAACTTACCCCTTTAACGTTAGATTTAATCTCCATAATATTGTTCACACTGCTGGTGTTTTTTTCTTTCTTTGAACACCTTTTAAAAGTCATTACTGTAATTCTGTGTTGCATGGCATTTTGAGTAGCCTTTTATACCTGTGCAATGTGAATGCAAACTGAATGTAACTTTATTAGGCTCTGATTAATGCGTTATTTGCTCAGCAGTAAATCCATGGAGAGGGGACAGGACTGTGAATTGTCCTGACAATCAGCTTTATGAGAAGGGTAGAAGTGGTGAGTGAGTTTGTAATGGGATTATCATAATGTCCTTTGTTTTATACATTTTTCTCAGAGTCTCAGTTTCAAATAGTTTTAGCTATCTGATTTCCATCAAAGTCAGTTGGAGCCATGTGGCTTTAATCCCACATGCCACTAGGTAGTGCAGGTGAAACGATTATGGATAGTATAATTGCCTAAGAATTTACAGAATCACAGAATATTCTGTGGAACAGACCCACAAGGATCATCAAGTCCAACCCTTAAATGAATGGCCCTTATAGCACTGCCAGTAGATTTCTCATCTGTGTTATATGTACAGACTTTGTGTTTAAAATTTGATTTCTCCCTGTATGAAACAAATTAAAAATACCAAGTTTTGGAAGCATTGTCATAGGGAGTGTGGACAGTTTTTTTGATTCTGGAAGGCTAATAGCTACAGAACTGTAATAAAGCTATAATAAACAGATACACTAGAATGTCTGGTGTAATAATTGTGTGATAATAGCAGGATTCTGCTATTTTATGAGGTTATGATCGTGTTCCCAAACTATGAGGCCAAAGAATGAACACTTTATTACGATATGAGAACTACATTATTGCCTCATGACATAAGTGTTACTGTAGCTTTTTGTACTTTTAAACTGTTTAGGCAGCTTAGTGAAAATCTGATCAGAGGTATATGTAATTTGTGGGTGTATAGTGTGAGATGGTAATAGGTTTGGTGCTGGATAAATACCTGAAACAACACAAAACTGCATGAAACAGTTCTGTCAACTACTACTTTGAAAATACATTCATATAACTTTGAAAGGAAGGTGAAAAACAAGAGTAATAGTGTTCTTTTTCTGTTTGCATACAGCTGTGGGACTAATGACTTACACTACGCCTTTAGTCACTCAGAGAAGTAAAATGCATAAAGCAGAAAATGCTGCCTTAGGGTTGATCTGCAAGCATCTATATTTTGCACCACTCATGTGAATAGTCGTAATGAAGTCAATGCAGCTACTCAGATGTGTAAAATTACCCATACATATTAGAAGATTCAGGGTCAGGATTGTAATTCCCTGTTGATCTTACTTTAAGCATTTTGATATTAGAAAATGTGAGTAAGGCCTCCTCATTACCAAAGTAAAGCAAAATGAACCTATGTGGAAGGCAATTGCTGGCTGTAGACTATCCATTCAGGCTGGGAGGGTTACACCATGCTAATGGCCAGGGCACAAAGCATATTACACACACAGAATTATGCCATATGCCTTGCTAGTCACCTGTAGTCTACACTTCATTCTTAGTCCAAGACTTTACTACTTCGTTATTTTTAAAATAAAAAAAACTCCTGGCCTTCCTCTCTGTGCTGGAAAGCTACTTTGCTATACCAAAAGTGTGCTTGTACCTTCATCAATACTCTTTTGATCAGATTTTTTCTGCTGTCTGCAATTAAACATCTCAAAAATTACCAGTTTCTTCTCTAGTTACTTTTCAAAAAGTGGTGAATACCTAACTGGTTGAAGAGGAATGATAAAAATCTATTTCCAACTTTAGAGAAACGTAAGGTTTTTGAACTTCAACATCTATTTTGTGCGTTATGACATCTGTCCAGTTCATGAAAGATTTCACTACAAAAAGAATTCAGTATAAAAAAATTGCTAAAGGACTAGCTACATTTGAGCATTTTTTTCAATATTCAGACCCAGAAGAGAAAAATTATATGATGATCCAACCAACTAACATATCCTTCTTGCATTATCTGGCACAAAAATGTCTCTGAGAAGAAATCTGTGAGTCTCAATTTTTTTTTCTTTTGTATGACCTGCACTGCTCTCCTGAAATTCTGTTTAGCATTCTTCAGTCTTTTTTCCCATGACCACTTTACTCAAACTGCACATAGGATATAAATTGCTTATAGTGGAGTTAAGCTACTGCTGTGGAAACCTAGTTTTTCTTCAGCAAAAACAAAATGCTGCAGTTTCTCATGTGTGTTACTGCTGACACAACAGACATTGTCTCTTTTCACCTTCATCTAGATACTGCAAGATGACACTGTCATATTTCACTATTTGTGAAGGCATTAGAATACTTTGCCTTTTAAATCAGTGTCTGTCTACTAAATAATTAATCCTACATGATCCCTGTGAGGTTGATAAGTATTATCCTTCTCTCATAGATGAGACAGTAAACACCAAAAACTAAATTCTATTGATGTCAGCAGAGGGTTATTAAGGATTTTGTAGATCACAAAGTTAAAGAGTCTCTAGCTCCTAATTCTGTGGCCAGTCTAATGGCCTAAAATAACTGATAATAAACACATTTTAGTGCTTCTCTTACAGATGATCCCCAAATATACTGGATTCAAAGGGATATAATTTATCTGCTGCATTTGATCTCCTCCAAGAGGCTCTAAAGACATGAACTGAATAAGAGTTTTCCTCTATTACACTTATATTTTTCAGTCCCTTCCTTTTTCTGTTGAAGGAAAAAGCTATACAACCTAAAGCCCATTTATTATTTATGAAAAGTGAGAAGTTATTTTTAATCTCTGTCTGATTAATCCTTTTCAGGATTTATCATTCAATTACTTTTATGCTATGCAGCATTTGCCTATGGTAAGATGTAATACATGCTGTTTGGCTCATAGTAAATGTAGAAAAACAATAGAATTCTTAGTATCTTAGCCTATTATTCAAAAAGCAGCACTGCAAGCTGAATGCCAGCTGCTAATCAAGCTGATGAGATGATATCTGGGAACAGAGTGATGTAAATCTGTAGAAATCTGGTTCAACATGTAAAAATTTAATGTGTTGTCATACTAATAGTACACTAATCAAAAAGAAGGTGAATTATCCTACTCTTTATCATGCATTTCCAGAATAGTTTTATTACCTTGCTACCTCTAAAAAGCACTTTTTTCTAACAAATTTAAATTTGCAAGCAAAATAAAAAAAATAAGATATACTAAGGCCAGCTGATACAGAGGGCTTTCATGGAAATTCTTAGCCTCCTAAGTAAATAGGAAATGTACAGAAATTTTTTATTAGGAGTTTTCTGTGGCCTACAACTTTTGGGGGGTTTCTAACTGGCCGAAGAAAATTCTGAATAATTTTAGAGTAATCAGTTGAAATCCAGCATCCAGCATGGCTTCCGGCTTTAACCTAACAAGCATAAGTATAGCCAAAGGAACCAGTGACAGATGTCACTATTCTGTCAGATAAGATTCTGTCCACATTTTGCCTGCTTACTCAATCTTGTCTGCATGAGTAAATGCGAGATAAGATTGGAAGATCCAGTTAGCAACACTGTCTAACATGAAAACAAAAACCAACTAACCAACCAAAACAGGGGATAACTCAGGTTTTGGGTGCCATTTTCTTACAGATATTGATCATTATTGCTGATACCTTAGGTTTACAGAGTAAGAACGGGTGTCCCACCACCTCATAGTGGGTGTCTGCAGCTAAATATTCACACTGATCATCTAGATTCCCTGTAAAATACTGAAGGAGGGAGGGGGAAAAACTTTTTTAGACCATGAGTCATTTTGTCCTGAAGTGACTGCTAAAATCAAGTAAAATCAGACTGCCTGGAAGTACCTATATGTCCCTAATGTCCATGGAGAATGCCCATCTTTATACACAGGATAAAGAGATAGTTGCAGATATCTAAATGTAAGTGAATTTAATTTCCCTCAAGGAGTCTGGGCAGGAAGATGTGACTGGCAGAGTACTTTGAACAGTAGAGGGAGTCGCTCTGACAGGGAAAGGAGGAGCCAAGTGCTTCCCTGACATTGTGTTTTAGAAAAGGTATTTGGCTCATGCTTTCAAGACTTGTAACTGGACTCATACTGAAGAAAGCCTTCCAGCAAGATATTTGGGAAATTAAGAAAATTTATTTCTCCATCTTATAAATATACTAAATGTTGGCATGTCTTTCAGCAGAGTGCATTCATCAAGCTTTTCTGGTTTACATCCTTGTAATAGCTGATCTAACAAATTCTATTACCTTTCCTCGGTTTGTCTTATTTACATAAACACTTGTACTATGGAATCTGCTTTGCCTGATTTTCACACAACCATATTTTATATATCTTCAGAATTATTTCTGAGAATTTTGTAACCTAGTGACTTTGATTTATTATCCATACAGGTGTGTATATTCTGCTGATAATAAGGGAAAAGTCAGTCCAGTGAAACACATAAAATGTTCTAGTACACAGGGGACCATGTTGAGATTCACAAACAATACATTTAGTTTCTGACTTGAGGCAAATCAGCTCATATACCCTAGAGGCAGATGAAAAATAAATTCAGTATAATAAATAATATATTCATTTGAGGTATTCAGGCTAAAAATTATCCTTAAAGGTCCCTTCCAACTTAAACTACTTTCGTATGATTCTATGATTCTCTGATAGGTCGAGTTCACATCACCAGTTACAGCATTATGCACTGCACCCACAGTCTTGGAAAATGGAATTTACTGGAGCACACCCCAGATAACATGCATCCTAATCTGCTCTGCCATACAACCTAATCTGCTCTGGAGGATATTAGTAGTAATAATAATAATAATAATAATAATAATAATAATAATGGAGTAATCTCAGTTGATCTACTGTGCGACTGGGATCAGGAGCAAGGACTTCAGGGTGGATTGTGATCAGACAGAAGAGTAAGTCTTCTCCATTGTCTGGTATACATTTGCTATAACTATCATTATAGTTATAGCAAATAAATTGAATATTTATTACAGCTCAGGCTCATGATTCAGTCACTGATACTTGAGGTACTGCCACATGTGGACACAACCATAGTGACAGTGTATGTGAACACAGCTCATGGCAAACATAGGGCAAAATTAAGTACTTCAGTCACCATAAAATGTTTTAACCAGCTTGGCTTTCTATGGGCTTTTTGCAGTAAGGAAGAGGCACAATTAAGTAACTGCAGCTCTGTGGATGCACAATAAATTTTTAAGCTGCTGTAACTCCAGTGCACATCTAAGGCCTTTGAAACTGAGTTATAAGAGGGATAGTCTTTATTGTGTGGCCAACTGTGAGAAAGGATCTTAAGTATAAGTGTCCAAAATGGAATATACAGCAGAATTTGATTTAAAAATACTACCCTTCTTTCCTGGTTTAGGGTCAGTTTGGGAGGAAACCCCCAAAAGGGTCCTTCAAGAAAGCAAATTCAAGTGGGCCCTCCCCGCATCAGTTCAGGAGACAAAAATCTCCTTCGAGAAAAGTGGAAAAAACAGTTTGTTTAACAAGCAAAATACACAGAATCATGAAAAAACACATAAAAAATGGATAATAAAAAACAATACAACCTCTCACTGTTCTGAAGAGATGGCAAATTCAGAAAGTCCTTGTCGTGGGGTGCACCTTATCAGTCCCTCCTTCACTGATAAATGCTGTGTCCTGGCCACGGTGGGCCACAGTTCCTGGTGTTTTTCTGGGTTTTCAGTCCAGAGCAGGCTGATCAGTTCCAAGAAAAGAAAAGCCACATTCTGGGAACTTCTCTGGCTCGGCTAGCTAAAGAACTAACTAAAACCAAAAGAGATGTCTCTCTCACTGCCCGTGCTGCAGACAACACGCACTGAGAGAAAAGGAATTCCCAGGGAGTGAAGGTTCTGCACACACAAACTGTGTGCCACCACTTCCCCCCGCCTTTGCCCTCGGATCTGGTTTTAAAGGTGCAGAACTCATTTCTGTTTCAGGGCTAAACAGACAAATCAGGGTACAATGCAGCACCATCAAGTCACCCCAGGACACCTTCTCATGGAAAAAACAATACAAAGCCATTACTTGTTAATATATATGAAAAAGATCCCTCTGTTATGGAGAGTGCATATATTTAAAGTCTACAAACTTGCCTATGAGTTTCATTGCTCTAGCTCATAGCGGACATCAGGAAATATTTATCATACACGCTGTACTCTATACACAAAAAAAATTTGCGTGTTCCTGACCAAATCATGACAACAATTTTTAAGTAGAAACTTAACATATAGAGTATTTCAGAAAAGAAGTTAATATTATGAAGTTAAATTCAAGGAGACAAAAAGCAAAAGCAGCTTTGACTGAAAAAGTGCCAAATGAAGAGACACCAATAGATAGGAAGGAGGAGAGAAGAAACCTTCAGGTCTGGTTCATTTTACAGGCACAATACAAAAAACAGTGCTCAAATTACAGTAGTTTGCTGTTCAATCTACAAATACTGAGGCAATATGTTGAAGTCTCATTCTGTTTAATGAAAATGTAGTCAAAACAATTCAGTTGAGCTCAGGGAGAGATTCAGCTTACTTCAATGTAGATGCTCCTACACCTGGTGAACTGAACTGTGCTTCAGGCATCCTTCTATTTATTGATCAGATTTTCATTATCTGCAATGGCAGACAGACAATTAGTGGCATGGTAAACATCCGAAAGGTATCATTCTCCTGATTAATTCCTGTCATGCTGAGAGGCAACACTAAAATCAAGGTCCCATCTGGATCAAGGCATTTACTAATACTTATCCTGTCCCCTTTCTTCCCTAAAGTTTTGCCTTGTAGTCAAAGAAAGTCCAAGTACATTGAGGGGTGGCACACATTCAGCATACAGGACTGTGGGACCTTGCAGAGTAGACACCTGTCTCAAAGCTCACTACAACTGCAATACTGAAAAGCTTCTGCATCATCTCAACAAACCACAGTGATGATATTAACAGGCTCATCAATGGGAGTAAACCGCCACTAAATTTCTGTTGATATACTTAATTTCTTATCAGGGAAAAAAGAATACAGTCCTGCTTCCCATTTGCCCCACATTTGCTGGCTACTGAAACAGGCACTATTGTGGACACAGGAAGACCTTAAAGTAGTAGCCCTGATGTAACTTTCAGCACGTGAAAATACTATAACAAAGAAAAAAAAAACAAACAACAACAACAAAAAAAAAAACAAAAAAACCCAAAACTCCAGAAAAACAAGAAAGATGAAGCATTGGTAAATAGAAATAAAATGTTGATTGGTTTAAACTAAAATGTGTAGTCACATCAGCTGCTGGCTTTTAAGGACTTAGCTTCAGCTTTTTCTCCTCTGCTCCTCAATTTAGGGAATTCTTCATGAGGACTACTAAAGCTTTCTTAATTTACAGCTTGCAAGGGAATTTTTGGAGCAGCTGGGGTTATTTAGTCTGGAGAAAAGGAGGCTCAGAGTTGACCTTGTCACTCTCTACAACTGCCTGAAAAGAGGGTGTAGTGAGGTAGAGGTCAATTTTTTCTCTCAGGTAACAACAGACAGGACAAGAGGAAATAGCCTCAAGTTGTGCCGTTGGGGGTTTAGATTGGATATTAGGAAAACTTTCTTCCCTGGAAGGTTGGTCAGGTATTGAAACAATCTGCCCAGGGAAGCTGTGGAATCACCATCCCTGGAAGTGTTAAAAAAATGAGTGGATATGGAACGTGGAGACATAGTCTGGTGGTGAACACAGCAGTGCTGAGTCTACAGACAGACTTGATCTTCAAGGTCTTTCATAATGCTAATTTCATGATTCTATGATGATGATGAAGATAATAACAACAACAACAATAATGATAGGAATAGTAACAAAAACAACAAAACTCATTCAGAGCCTTTTTGAATGTGGAAATCAATTTACTAAACTCATTGTTTCAGGATAAGGGCCTTAGTAGTAATAATAAAACAGAGAGATATATTTGGAGAATGTAGTATTTTATTACTGAAAGGTTGGATGTTCTAGTAAATTAAAATCTTGACTTTGACTTCTCTATAAAAATAGAGATTAGAGCATTTTGCATTTTAAGATTATGTTTAAATTTTTAAAAATATACATAATTTGTCTATTTACATATATTTACTTATTTATAAAATATCTGTATTAAATGCAGGTTCCAATCTGTGGAATACATTCCTTTCAACACAGAAGACTATTGTAAATGAGAATGTAAAATCATAAATAAAATATATTTTCACAAGACTATAAGTTTAATTTGTCATTTGTAGTTCTGTTAATGTGAAAATCCCTAAGTTTAGTTTTGACTGTAATTACATCTAAACTGAAATTGATGTTTTGCACAATGATCAGTTATGCCTGTAAAGGTGCACCTTAACTAAGCATACTCTTTTATTTCTTACTAATTACAATTAGATATCAAAGTTCCACTATGATTAGCGTTTGATTATCACAATGCTTTGTGAATAACAATATAATTACTTAAATTGCAATAGAAAACAATAGATAAAAACAATTTTTTTAAACATGCAAAGCACGTAGAATAAGAAATAATGAAAAGAAAAATAATGTTTATCTTTATATATTCTTTTGATATCACCCAGTAAAACTTGACTGTGCTTTCATTTGCATCCAAATTCCATTCTGGAAAAATATCTAGTTGCATTTGAACCTAATCGTTGTCATGAATTTTATTTGGAACTATTCTGTTTGTGTCAATATTATGGATTATATTGTTTCAAATCCATCAACAAAAGTTGTCAACACACTTTTCAGTTGTATACAGACATTTTGCTGAAAGGATTGGTAGGGGAAACTCTTACTACTGCTAAAGCTGCCTAGCTGTAAACTGAAGGAATTTACAGGGCTCACAGACATCAACAAAGCTACATATACCGTTATCAAAATCCAGGTATTTCACATCTTTGGGATTTCTGGTATTCAGTGCAAACCATCCTTTACTTCTTAGTTTATTATATAAAAAATATTCTTTCAGCTATTTAAAGGCTATTTTTGTATTGTCTTAAGAACTAAAGTTGTGCTTTTTAAAGACCATACATACAAACAGCCATTTTCTGGGCCAGGTTTCATAAAATGGTTTGGATAAGATAATGGTAAAGATATTAATCTAGATCATCTAGTCCAACCCCCTGCCATGGGCAAGGACATCTTTCACCTCATCCAGTTTGAACACTGCCAGTGATGGGATATTCACAATTTCCCTGGGCAGCCCATTCAAGTGTCTCACCAACCCCACTATAAAAACTTTCTTTATGTCCAGCCTAACTCTAAAAGTATTGCTCCTTGTTCTTTATCACAACCATGGCAAAAAGTCTTTCTTCTTCCTTCTTATAAGCACATTTTAAGTATTGAGAGACCACAACAAGGTCTTGCCAGGGCCCTCTCTTCTCCACATTGAATAACCAACACTCTCAGCCTATTTCTCTTATTTTTCCAAGCTGCTGCAGGCCCCATAGTCTTTCAAGATCCCTCTGGATGGCATCCATTCACTCCATAGATGCAACTGCTCCATAGATATTGGTGTGATTTGCAGATTTACTGAGAAGGCACTATGTTAAAATAAAAATATTGAATAATGTTGGTCCCAATGCAGACCCTTGAATTCTGATAAGTTGACCCTTTTTGCATGCAAGGTACTCATCAAAACTGTTCTATCACACCCTCTCAGCAGGACAGGGGAGAGGCAGTACAAGGAAAGGCTTGTGAGTTGAGATCAGGACAGTGAGAGATCACTCAGCAGTTACCATCATCACTGCCATTGGTTTCTGAAGAGATGTATCAATGCAGCACTTCATGTGGCCTGAAAACTCAAAATAAAATGGCATGTCTGGGAACAGATAGCAGATGCCTGCCATCCTTTAGAAGTGCTTCTAATTTGTGTGCATAAATATTTTATATTGCAATACAGTTCTGAAAGTTGCCAAATATTTTGATGGTGCTTTTCCCTTAAAGGAGTTGGAGTGGGGCTGCCCATGGGGCTGATAAGGGACCTATGAAAATGCTGCATAAGGCCTGGGTGTAAAATGTGAAGAAAATTATTTTAACCTCTAACTTTTAAAAGAAGTTGATAATGGCATAGGGAGGCTTTCATGAAGAAGATAGCAAAAACCCAACCAACCAACCAAACAAAAACAAACAAAAAACCACAAACAAACAAAAACAACAACAAAAAAACCCCACCACCTTTTCCTCCACAAAACGAAAGGTCAAAGGTGAAAGGGTTATTTTCTGTCGTCAGATTTTTTTTCTCTTCGCAGAAAAATGAATACACTTTTCTAGTAGAAAGTGTAGTTGCAAAACTTCCAGCTACTAAGGGATCAGAGCTAGGCTAATAAAACTTGTGAGCTTTCGTTTGATAAGTAGGCTGTTTCACTTTCTTCAACTCTTTATTGATTGGTTTCTTCTATTAGTCATTAAGACAAAATATCAACGTTTAATGTGTTCTGTATATCAAACTTCCTTTATTAAGACAAAATGTTAACAAAATCACCTACCTCGATGCAATCAGTACGATTCTTCCAATTTACCTTTGCTCTTCTGCTTCATGACTAAAATACTTTTCCTTAAAGTCTATGAATTAAACCATCATTAAGACTGAGGATGAAATAAAAACAAAAAATATCAGTGAAGACAGCATTCTTTCAAAATCTTTGTTCTAAAAAATAGCAAAGATCTTGAATCATTTTGGTATTTTAGAGAAGAATAAAAAGAGGCAGATGCTCACAAGGAAACAAAAATACAAAAAAAAGGTTGAACATGAAGAACTATTTGCAGTTGCAGTCTAGTGCTGGACAGAAAAACTCTTCCTCTATTCTAGCAATTATACCTATCATGACATGCTGGAAAATAATGCGTAATTTACTATTTGTAATGTGAATACACACAAACATCTTTTTTTCAGATATGGATCTTGTACTATGTATCTCACAAGAAAACTTTGAATAATATATACACCTCACAAAACTACCTTGATGTTTGTAAAGTGAGCTAAAATCCTTTGATGAAAAATCACAGGTGGGTGAAAGGTATAAATATGTATCTGGAAAGAGATTAACTCATTAAATGTTGCATTATCAAGTTAATGCATATTGAGGATAATTAAAATATTATAAAGATATTTCCCATAGACTATGTAGAAGGGATTTTACTAAGTTCTGATAATTTTATTTGTGCTAGTCTGCACTAGAATAAATGCCATGAAAGTATGCTATGAAATTATGTTCTTGTGTCAGAATTTCCCTAACTAATCTCAGACAAGAAATGTGTCTGGATTACAAATTTTTCTAAGGTTAAAATTCAAGCATGATCTTACAATATTATTTACACTCCATGACTTTTTTTTTGTTATTTTTAACTGCTATTTATCTACTTGGACTATGTCAAAATTCTGCAAAAACTGAAAGAGTCAGCTTGTAATGAGGTGTTTAGCGTCTAATTCATGCTGTCTGTCTCTTGCTCCTATACAAAATGTTTTGCTTTTGTCACTTTTTTGACTTTTAGTTTACACATTTCAAACCTTTTATGCATAATATTAGCCATTGGATTACACCACAGGACTAGAACAGTTTAATGTGAAATTTCTGGTGTTTCTCTAATGGTCAAATGATCTTATTGTCTGTTCATTAGTAAGCTAATGTAAACTAATCAAACCCTGAAACGATAGCTCTTAGTAATTTCAAGACATTGATTAAGACAATAACCTGTGGTATCTGCTCCATCCTTCTAATTCTTCATGAGAGAGATGTTAGGTGACCATCCTTTGGAACTCGCTGTGCAATTTTCTTCTTGGATGAAAGGATGAAACCTATCATTTACTGTCCTTTCCAGTGAGAAAGGTCTTTTTTAATTTCCTGGGAACAGACATGTTCTCTTTGTTAAATGTCAGAAAAACTCATCTGTTTTATCAAAATCTTAATTACTTAAAATATAAGCTTAAGAAAGCTGATAAACTTTGAGTTCCAAGAAACTTTTTTTTCTGTATTTTCCTTAATAATAGCACACTCCTCTGTTTTCCATTAGATACTGCCCTGCAATTCAAAGTCTATCATCCCAAATCCATATTTGAAAGACTGATAAAAATACTTCATATATACTTGTACTACAGGGAAAAATCAGATTCACTTGAACCATCAGAATAGCTCTATTTAGTAAGTTTTAGAAATTTATCTTAAATTTGTGAGCAGCACATCAACCTTCACTCAGTTACTTGAATAGCAGCATATCAATAATATATCAGTTCAGGAAATTCAAAGTGGCACCTCCTTTACAAAATCTGAGAAGTATCTGTGTTTGAATAAGCAACCTGTCTAACCAGTGTATATGTTCACACTGCTCCATGTTTGTCTACTATAATAAAGTTTCATGTTTTCCAGCATGCATTACTTGAATACATTACTGCACAATTTTGTCAAAATGCATTCAGAATCAACTTCTTATTTTTCCAGAGAGTCCCATAAACTAAATTATCATAAAAAAAAAAAAAAAAAAAAAGATAATTAGAAATACACAACTCAGTCTAACAATATTGTAAATATGTTTGTGGACTTAGGATAGAACATTTTTTAAAATTTACTTTTATTTGAAAATAAATATCTAATAACACGAGATCTTTACAATGGATGAGAAATGTCAGGGTTAGATTATCCTCTTTTTAGTTGTCATCATTCCTGTAGTGACCCAGATATGTCATTTTCTGAGTAGCAAAACACAGGGCTGAGCTGTGAACCTTCCAAGGAACAATTCTCTTCCTGGCTTCAGATTTAATATTGTAGTCAGCAGTTTTTAGAACTGTGTACCTTGACAAAACTAGATACATAAGAAAGAATATATTCAAAAAAGAGGAAGTTGACAAAATAAACTACATAAAGAAAACTTTGGGTGTTTTTTTTCTGAAGTAAAACTGTTATTTTAAAAAGCAGATTAAATTGGTTTCTGCAAATGATAAAATAATTGGAAAAGAATTTTAAATAAACCTTAATCACTTCTCTTTGAGTAGCACATTGTTCACAGTCCTCCTAGTGAATTAAGGCCTTTTCTCCTGCATAGAATAGCCTAATAATCACTTATACCTCACATACTTGCCCCCAGTCTTCTGTTGAGTCATGGAACATAAATTGAGAATATTGGTCATTATTTTCTCGTGATTATTTGATTGGAAGTAAGAGTTTCTCTTTTTTTAACCAGAACTTACATGATACATATTGAATAGAGAAGATCCAAAAAATGTCTGCAATTTAATGGAGTTGAAATTGAGCATAGAAGATGGAGAGGAAACAGATGCTCAATATGGTACACAGATCTTAATTAAATGCATCAGCTTTTATTTTTTCATCTGTTATCCCAAATTATGATTATTTTGTCCAGTCTCAATATACAGTTTTTCACTGTAGCAGTTCCAAAGCTTTTTAAAACTTTCACAGATTTTTCTTCGGTTAGCTGATGGAAACTAGTCTCAACAGAATCTTAGATACTGCAAATTTCAGCACAACACAGTATAATCAAAATCATTTCTCTTTATAATTGTATTGCTCAAAAACGCATTCTTATTCTCATTGCATTTCAGTGCAGCTTGTGCTGAAAATAACTAGTGTCACACAGAGGTCAATACGTCTTTCATACTGGATTATAATTAAATTTTATAAAATATTAATACCCAAAGCTAAGCGAGAGAAAAACATTTATAGTCCATTTTGTGCTTTCAAAAAATTAAGAATTTTTACATAAATTATAATTCTGTTTCACTCAAGAGCTCACTTTGATCTCCAAGTTACAAGACCAGAAAAAAGAGTTGAAGACTTTTAGCTAATAGATTAATTTAAATACACATGTATACACACACACAGAGAGCAGTTTATACTTAGGAATAAAAAAGTGCAAACCTTATTCTTAACATGATTTCATTACTACAGGTGTGGTGTGTTGACCCTGGCTGGACTCCAGGTGCTAATCAAAGCTATTCTATCATGCCCCTACTCAGTTGGACACAGGAGAGAAAATATATGGAAAAGCTCATGGGTTGAGATAAGGGCAGGTAGAGGTCACTCACCAGTGACCATCATGGGAAAACACACTCATCCTGGGGAAATCAACTGAATTTAATATCAATCAAATCAGAGCAGTATAAAGAGAAATACTACCAAATCTCAAAAGACCTTTCCCCACCCGCTATCCCCTCCCATGCCTTCTTCCTGGGCTTAACTTTACCCTGAATTTTCTCTATCTCCTCCCTAAGAGCAGTGCAGGGGATGTGGAAAAAGGGTTTTGGTCAGGTCATCATACACAGCTGTTTCTGCCTCTCCTTCTTCCTCAGGAGGATGATCCCTCACACTCTCCCCTGCTCCAGTGTGGGGTCGCTCCCATGAGACACAGTCTTCCATGAACTTCTCCAGCATGGATCACAGGCTGCAGTCCTTCACAAACTCAGTATGGGTCCCTTCCATAGTCAGTGGTCCTTCAGGAACAGAGTGCTCCAGTGTGGATCCTCCACAAGGTCACAACTGCTGCCAGCAAACCCACTGCAGATTGGGCTTTCTATTGGGTCACAGCCCCCTTCAGGCATCCTCCTGTTCCAGTGTGGGTCCTCCAGGAGCTACAGGTGGATATCTTCTCTGCTGTGACCCTCTGTGAGCCACAGGAAGAGAGCCTTGCTCACCGTGATCTTCACCACGGGCTCCTGGGGAATGTCTGTTCCACGGAGCACCTCCTTCTCCTACTCTTTCTTCACTCACCCCAAAGTCAACAAAAGTGGACAATTTTCACACAATCCACCCCTTGTCCCTCACAATTACAGTAACAGAAATTCCCCACTGTGTCTCTACTTCCCATCAAGAAGGTGATGTTTAGCCACTCACTAGGAAATAAGGCCTCAGTACATGCAGCATTTGCTCTGGGATAAAAATATTGCAAATAACAAAAATCTCAATCTCAGTCAGACCAAATAAACTACAAGATGAAAGTTAGCCCATGTTTTCAAGCTGAAATTACAAATTAAGTGTCTCCAATATGTTATTTACAAAGGCAGAAAACAATTTAAAAAATATTTTTAAGCATCAATAAGCTAAGAGTTGACATGTTATCCATATATATTAAAAACAATGAAATCATTTCCAGAACTGTCCTTAGCTAAAATTCTCTTTTAATTTTGTATGGGTTTTTTGGGTTTTTTTTTAATAGTCTTGGGAAAATCACTTTAACATATTGCTTGAGCATCTCTAGAAAATCTAATCAAAGTCTAATAAAAGTTACTATGAAGTTTATTTAACACCATAATTTTCAGATGGAAAAAAAAGATGCTGTGTAGCTTCCCTTCAATGTGTATTTTACCAAAGCACAAACTTTGGTTCCAGTCATTAAGAAGTATCTACTTTGTGAGATAAAAGCACATTAGGAATGAGGAGATAAACAAGATTCAAACATTCATAGAATGGTCTGGGTTAGAAGGTACCTTAAAGATCATCTAGTTCCAACCTCTCTGCCATGAGCCAGGATGCCATCCACTAGATGAGGTTGTAAATCCAACCTGCCCTTGAACTCTTCCAGGGATGGAACATCTGTAGTTTTTCTGGGAAACCTGCTTGAGTGTCTCACCATGGGGAAGAATTTCTGCTTTATACCTCATGTGAACCTGTCTCCTTTCAACCTAAAGCCAAATACCATGGTCATGCATGGTCTTGCAAGAAATCCCTCTTCAAGAGCTCTCTTGTAGGAACTCTTTAGATTTTGGAAGGTCCTCTAAGGTCTCCCCAGGGCCTTTTCTTCTCCAGGCTGAGCAGCCTCAACTCTCAGCCTGCTTCATTGGTGAAGTGCTCCAGCCGTGATCATCTTCATGGCTCTTCTCCGGACTTGTTCCAAGACATCCATGTCCTTCTTATGTTGCAGACCCCGGAGCTGGATGCAGTACTCCAGGTGGGGCCTCACAAGACTGGAATAGCAGGGGGAGAGTGCCCTTCCTCTCCTTGTTGGCCACACTGCTTTGGATGCAGCCCAGGATTTGATTTGTTTTATGGGCTATGAGTGCACGTTGCTGGGCCATGTTGAGCTTCTCGTCAACCAACACCAGCAAGTCCTCCCAAAGACTAGTTCTGCTAGTTCTGCCCATGTTAATTTCCTACATGGCTAACTCATGTCTGTGCACTGTCCCTGATCAACCAGCATGGAGAGACCAGGCAAATACTTGAATATTCTAAGATAAAGATAGGAAAGTCTAGTGTGACTTGCTGTCTGAGTATCAGCATCTGTAGCGGAGCTGATAGAGTGAGAAGGAGGCAGTAGAATCTCTGATGAAAGGACAGGAGTTGTGCAGATAGACTTCATGAATCATGGGATGCTGCCTTTAAAAATGTTGTGACACACTGTGGATAAGATGCAAATTAAAGGACAGCCCAAATGGAACATTGACAAATTTAAATTACAGTAAACTGTAATTTTAGCATAAGCTAATTGCACAAAACTTGAGTAGCTTGAATGCAGATTTTTTAGTGCATACAGCATTCATGTAGGAAGCAAAATGCACCCTCCAAATTGGCTGTAGAAATTTAATGCATTTGTTGTGATTGCAAACAACAAGGCTGTAATTTATTTTGGGAGGAGAATAATTTATATTATTTTTATTGAAGCTCTGTACATGGATACAAGAATATTCTTGTCCAGGAGGAGAACAAGAAAGATGAAACAGGACCAAAAATATGTTGCCATATAATAATGAACAATCCATTTAAGTGCAAAATTCACCAGGGCGTGGGGGTGAAGGCAGTGGAGAGGCATCACAAAGAATCCTCAAAAACATATCCCATCTCTTTTTGCTTATATTTGAATCTCTGTACAACTCTGAAAATATGTACACATTAAGTAACAAAAATTTGAAATGTTATAAAATTATTTTTCTCATACAAAATTTTTCCAGGCTAGTTTCATTCAACTTTAACTCAGATGTCTCTGTGTAGTAAGTACTCTGATGTATGTTTTGCTAAGAACTGAGGACTGAGATTCTTTGAGTTCCAAGGCTGGGAGCTTGAAATCTTATTCTAGTAGTTCTCACCATTGACCATCTAACAAGCCTCCTAAGGGCTAAAATTCAATGAAAAATTTCTCATTTGAAAATTACATTTACAGACAATATCTATGTCAATCAATGTTTTGAAGGTCCTCTCTTTGTTAACATGGAAGTTGTGCTTGCAGTGTAATTAGTGTTGGCAATGCCAGTTTCCCGTGGTGTGTTCACCATTGTTACCAGCCTCGCTACATGGCCACACTCAGTCTCTGTGTACAACACCCACAGATTAGATCAGCTGGTGCAATAGTGCCAAGGTAGTGTCCCTGTCTTAAGGGACATTTACTTAAGAGTTGAACTAGATGACCTTTGTGAGTTCCTTCCAACTCAGAATATTCTGTGATCTGTGACAGAGATAAAAACTCAGAATGTCCATCTGGGGAAGGATGGCATAAAACAGAGAAGGAATAAAATCATATTTAATGTCAGTAAAACATTTCAGATTAAATTTACATTCTCTGCTGTAGTAACAAAGATAATTAATAATGGTTACAGTGCCTCAGGATGTTTTCTGTCTGATGTTTCATGCTGTTTGTTTTAAGGATTTGAATTATATTTGGATTCTGTGAATCCATTTACTGTATTACTTAGTGTTACTTCAATGTATAATTTTCCATGAGCCCATAGTGATTAACCATATCTACATTTATCAATTTCCATTCTCTTTTAGAGAAAAAATTGTGACTGGTACGAAAAGCAGCACTAAAAAGAAGAAACTCATCTTATAAATCATCTGCTTTATTAAGTTGAATTCTTTTAGCTTGATAAATAGAGTGTCAAAGTTAATACAAAAGTTTTGGGAGCACCTCAGTAAAGTTGAACTTCAGTAACTGGTTTTTTGGGGGTTTTTTTCTCTATCTGGTAATTATACAAGTATTTCCTTCTAGTCAGGCTTTTCCCATGATATTTTACAGCTGCATCATGTCTAACTAGAAATAATTACTGAGGCAAGAAAATTGCACTGAAACCTGGGTTGGAAATGAGATGACTGCAAATATGGTCACACTTGGATTTTTACTTATTGCTTATAAAACTGAAATGTTTGAGGAAGCTTTGAAGAGAAACTGGAAGAAACTTTAGGCAGAAGCTGAAAACTCAGCTGTGGGAAAGATTAAAATGCCAACTATCACAATATAATCTTGTCTCTACCTACCAGAAACTAACTTGGTATTGGTGAGGGATATATCCAATCCTAAAATTTGGGCTTGGTAAATGATTCATGCAAATATTCCACTAAGCACCTACGCACACAGAACCATGCAGAGATTTTCTGGGGCAGGAATATTTGGATCACTTACAAGAACGTGGGAAGGAGAGTAGCAGAGATTATTCTCATGGGACAAGAAGAGTTAGTAAGTCTTTCAGGCCATAAGGGTTCAAGGGCGAAATCCTAACCTCATGAAATCTTAAATTCTTGTTTCTCTGTTCATTGCACAAAAGCACACATATTGTTTGAACCATATACTCTGAAACAGGTTCCCAGATGCAGGACAAATAGACTGCTACAACATAATTTTAGAAGATAGAAAAATGACAATATTTAATGTCTTCGGGAATTAATTGCAGGACTCATTTGCAGTATAAATGATTTCCTGTGTTTCTGGTCTTTTGATGTTTTCTTATCCACTATAAATTAAGACTCAACAAACTTCAGTGCTTAGGAATACAACTATGCTCTGTCGTTGACTCTGTTTTCACTTCCCTTCTGTTCATGAGGAAAAAGCAAAACGACTTTCCAGAGGCACTCACTCTCTGGGCCAATATTCACCCAGTGCTTTTTCCACTGAAAACAGCATACAGATTTGCTTGGGTACCCAAACATGCATATGACGTCTATGAAATAAACAGCACAGTTACCTAATTGTAATTAGAAACCTCAACTTCAGCTGCACAATTTTACACTGTATTGCACCTTGTGAAATATTTATTATTTCTAATCCAAAAGGCACAAATGCCTACTTTTTTTTTTTTTTTCCTAAATATTGAACAAATCACATAAGGACCGAGAATATAATTTATACACTATTGGATAATGAAGAAAACCTGGTTTTTAGTACATAGCAACTTCATAAGAAGGACAAAAGCAACAATCTTTTGTGAGAAAGTGCTGTTATAGTCTTTGTTTTTACTGGTGCTCCTCACAGTTAAGCAACAGGACATCGAGAATTTTAGTGCTGTTAATAATTTAAAAACATATTCTGCTTCAGTTTTGCAGCAAGGCAAAGTTTTATAATGATATTCCCTAGGATTTTTAAAAATATATATTTACAATCACAGAAAATGAAACAATGCAGGTCCATCTTTGGTCAGCTTTTGGTATCACATTTATTGAGTATCTGATGTCTAGCAAACACTTTTTAGCCTTATTTATTTTAGGTATATGCCCGTATGTTGCATGTCGTACTGCATTCATTAATTGACAGGTTTAATTAAGGAACCCATAGCTGTAAATAATTCATATATAAGTTCTTTTATAATAGAAAGCTTGGTAAAAAACAGAAGAGAAAAGGAAAATTAATGTAGTATATATTTTGGATTAGAAGTAGCAGATATAACTTACAAGAGCTGTAAAATCTCATGGCCCATACTTCATGCTCTAGAAATGGTGTGAGTTATTTTCAATTGCTGTACCAATATAAGCAGAAGAACACCTTGGGAATGGGCTAGCATCTGTCACTCACTCTTGTTTTATTTAGAGATTGATCTTAAGCCAGTCCTAAAATTTATGTTTTTCATAAGAACCATCACTTTTAACTACCTCTTGCAGTGATTCATGAAATGCTTTCTTACTGCTATTCTTTTTAAAAATAAAATTATTTTGAGTTACTGCTTGTTTACTCTGTGTCTTTCCTCAAAGTAATTCCTATATGAATTACAGATCAGTAAAGCCAGGATAACATGGTGCTGGATTTAGTCCACTATATTGAATAAAAGAACACGTTATATTTGAAAAAAAAAAAAAAAACCAGAGTATTTCTGATGTAAATTTCTAGACTTGGCACAGGGAATAAGAGTGTACAGGCATAGAGAGAACGACATATTCATCTTTCTCACTGAACAGCAGGAAAGGAGTATTTCCCAGGAATAATAACAGCAGCTGCCTGAGATTAAATTATATGTGGAAAACTAAAATCATGCAGAAAGTTAATTGCTTCAAAAATCATGTTTAAAAGAGTAATACCAACCTTTTCAATCTAACCACTCCAGTTAAACTACAATTATTCTTAATATATCAGTTGTGAAAATTTAAGAAACAAATTTATAGGACAGAAAAAAAGAGTTATAATCAGATAGGCTGAGTCTATTTGAAGGCATATTTTAATACATTTTACATTAAGATTTGTAGTGCAAAGACTCTTAACAAAATCCAGCAAAATGAACTGTTGCTGCCTGAGCCCACTACTCCCCTCAAATTCCAAGTAACTTGATCTTCAAGAGGTTTTGCAACAATAAGGAGATGCTTCATCAAATTCACTTGAGACAAAGGACTAATTCAATAAATTACTCCTGTTTGTTTTTTTCATAATTGAAGTTGGACGTGGGCTTGGAGGAAAGGCAATAGTGCATCCAGATTTGATTTTTCAGACCTGCATGTAGCATTATACCATAAGGAGAACTTAAAGAAGTTATATCTACATAAGTAGTGTAATTAAATATGCTCTCATAAGCATTACTCAAATGTCATATTTGGAATTATAATGCTAATCAATGTAGAAGTTTACTTTAGAGCAATTTTGCTAATGTACCAAATCCCATATTTACCTAATCTTCTATCTAAACTTTGCAGAAATAACTAGAATCTACTACTTAATTATTGTTGTGCTATATTCCATCTTAGCTGTCCTATTTTAAAGCCTTAATATTTTCTTAGAAAAATGAAATTGACCTTTTTTAATAAACTTTTTTTCAAAGATCAAATACATCTGTAATATTTTCCCAATTTCTCCAATTCTAATACCTGTGCTTAAACACATATGAATATCAAATTCTGTTTAAATTCAGGTGGATGAAAAGCATGCCATCTTTCTATAGTTTAAAATATGCAGAAAACTGGGCTTATTTATGTTTCTCCCAATACGTGCAGCCTTATTATTTTAATGATACAATATTTTCTGACTGATCATGCCATTCAGTTTAGATATGTTCTATGTAATGTGTAAATCCTTCTTTTCTGATAAGGCTGTGTTCCTTTATGAGTTTCCTTTTGATTCTGGTGGCACAGAAAAGTAGAAATAATCTTAGATTTTTTTAAATTACTCCCTCTACTAGTTCATTCTCCTTTTCATGTAAAGGTCATCAACTCCAATTATTCATATTAAATGAATACTACTATTTTTGTAAGGAACTAAACAATTCCTTCATAAATTCCACAAGGCATGGACTAGGTGACAGTGAACACCATAGTGCTGTTCCTCCACCACATAGGATCACCTTCACTCACAACCTTCCCATCTTGTGGATCCTTTCTGGAGGCTTTAGAGGCAGCTTTCTAGAATAACACCTTTCCCAAGGCTGGCAGCAGGACCATGAGGCCAGCTGGATTCTGGGGAGAGTCAAGCAGAGGTTGAAGTGCTGTGTCATGTGTGCCTCCTCTGGCATTTGCTGGAGAGTGGATGAGGCAGATGAGCCAGTGTTTGTGGAGAGGTGAAGTGCACAGTAATCTGGGGTAGCTCTCATGCGTGATGTGTTCCTGCTGGTGTGCGGGATGGCCGTGACTCATCAGCCCTACAGAGTGCGAGCTTTCCCAGAATAGTGACTGACCCATCTGGTCCCAGAAACGCAGAGTACTTTCAGGTCACCTTCTGAAAGATACAGAAGTGTAGTCTTCAAGAGAAAAAAAAGAAATAAAAAATCCCAAACATTACAGAGTTCCTCCTACTCCTTCCCAAAGAACAGATTTTTTAAGCTGCTAGATGAACAAAGCCAGGTACAGCAGCTGTGGCAGAGATTTTGAATGCCAGCTAGGAAATTTATTTGACAAAGCTTATTGATTTCTGCAGACAAATCTCTTGAAATACCTTAGTCTCTACAAATCATTCTGTCTCTGGGACTTTCTGCCTTCAGGTTATACTCCCATGCAATCTAAAATCTTATTCCTATTTAGAGGAGGTTCTGCAGGAAAACACCTTAATTCAATTTGGAGTTAACAGAGGTACTTTTAAATTCCTTAACTGAATTGAAATAATTCCTGACTTATGTCAGTGCAATTGAAATTAGAATAAAATTTTAAATAATGAAGTTACAGAAGACTATTACCCAGCAGGGAAGCAAGGCAGATATCAAAAAGAGAAAAGTTACAGATGTGATCTACATGACAACTGTGTGGAAAAATAACCTGCCACTGAGTCTAGATGGTACAGATTGAATTAGGTTGAAAGACTAAGTTTCTCGTGTTCTTGGATACACCACATTCTTTACTCTCAAACTTGCTCTGGTCCATAAATTTCAATAGTTTTACATTTTCACCCATTCAGGAGGCAGTATGTGCTAAATATAGGTCCATACATTTTCAAATAATTTAAAAGCTTTTGTTTTTAAATGTTGTTTAAAGTGCAATCACTGTCTTAGTTACAGATTGTCCATTTTCATGCTCTATTATCCATAGTGTTATAATTCGAGAGTGAATGAAAATAATTGAGAGTGGCAAAGGGAAAAATGTACAGCAATAATGACGATTATTAAGCTAACCTGTAAGATAGACTCTTTCAAAAGACTTAAGACTTTTTTTTTCTGAAAATATGATATAACTGTGGATTTTAACTTCCATGTCTAAACCCATCAGAATGGAATGTGAGGGTATACAACAACAAATACTCTGGACTTATGGATTTTCTGCAATTTCCTACTATGCACTGACAAAGTTTGACTGAGGGCAAAGCTGGTAGATGAAATGGAACAAGCGAATTTCTCTTTGTAAAAGTATTGAAAGAATTGAAATAAAAAAAGTGTATTTATTTGCCTTTGCAATATTAGTCATAAAAAATTATTCAACTTCATGAGAAAATCTGTGAATTAGGAATATACTTTTTAAGAGAAGCCAAATAAGTTCTGCAAGTATTCAAAAAGATTATATCTTTTAGTGAAAAGTTCCTCAATGGGTATAAGAAGTACTTCAGGATCTCATCTTTGATCCATGGGCACAATACCTTTGAAGCCTGGTATTGACCTTCAGAGGCACTGGAAAGAGATTTATTTAAATGCACAAGTACTGACTCATCATATAAAGAGAGTTTCAAACTAAATAATATCATGTACAAAAGCATCATACAAACAAAGTTCTTTTCTACTGATCAGTAGATGGCAAGCTTGCTACACCCAAATTTCAGAAAATGTTCTGCTACCATTTCACACACAACTTCTATGTTGTATTATTATTATTTATGGTATCTAAAAATTAATAATGTTTAATTTGATGAATAGACAATTTGTGTAGAAGATGTTCTGCAGATGACATAACTTTTAAGAAGAGACTGAGAAAAAATTATAATTAATATTATATGGGCTGACATCCCTCAGCCTTTATATCCTAGATGACTACTTGCTTAAATTTTTTGTTTCTCATTTTTATTTGCAAAAATATCTATCTTGTTAATGCTAGGATATTCCTTAGTTTTTCATACATTCTGTATTAAAACATTTTTTTTCTATCAGAAACTTTGCTCAAAGCTCTTTATAGGGTTTGCAATACACAGATAATAATAACAATTATCTTTAATACTTATCACTGCAAACTACAAAATAGCAATAGAAGTAGGTTTGGATTACTATATATCTGCAATTATTTCTTGATGGTCTGGGCATCTATCTTATCTAATAGCATATTAATCATACTTTTATTGGCAGAGTTTTTAGGCAGACTAGTGTGACTAAAGGGAGAAAATTAAGCAAATAAAGTACATATTATAAATATAAGAGAATGAAAACAGAATTAAATTCTTAAAGAAATTAATAAACGGCATTAAGGAAGATGCTAGGAAGACTGGCAAATCACAAGTTTTGGTTTTCTGGGGCCAAACTGCACATTGAGTTAGTTGTTCCTGTGCTCTATGAGAGTTAGTCTTGAATATTCCAGAATGAACATGAGATATCTTCATTGACTGTAAGTAATGAAATTGTTCTCTGGTATTAGCAGGGGGTTGTTGCAAGATTGACACTAAAGTTCACTTACACAGCTTTGGGAACAGATCCACACATTGCTACTACCTGACCTGTGAACTTTGTGTAGCTCTGCAGGGGGAAAGAAAACTGTTTTTTTGCGATTTTTTGTTTGGTTGTTTGGCTTATGTATTTGTGTGTGCTGTGTGTATGTGTATGTCTGTATGGGTTTGACTGTGCTTGTTTTGTTGGCTTTGTTTTGCCAGAGGAAATTTCTGTAAATATGTAACATAAAGAATTGAGACACAATTGCTTTAAGGTGATTAAAAATCACAATAAAAATCACGTTACTTGGAATAGCAGGATAAGTTAAATCAGAAAGGCTTCTTACAGGTATGTACAGGGGTGAAGAAGGAGGAAAAAATATGTTAAAGCTGCTGAAACCAGGACAGTAATTCAAAGGCTAAATTTCTAAGTGGCCATGGAAGGGAAAGCAGGATTTCTGATGTTATTTTTTAGATTCTACAAAGATTTGAAAGTCGTCCTTCTGCATTTGCTGCTAGTGACAACTTAGCCTAAGAGGAACACCAAATAGTTTTGATTAACAAGCTTATTTAAAAG
>VZSR01003806.1:2065522-2080996 GCA_013398615.1 Brachypodius melanocephalos | reverse complement strand
ACCCTACCCTACCCTACCCTACCCTACTCTGTCCTACTATTAAGTGAAGTAAAAATACCATATCCATCTCTAAAATCTGGCTACAGAGAGTATTCTGTCTCATGTAATAAAAAACTGGATGTCTGAAGGATGTAGCATCTCAAGCCATTACCACTTTTGAGCAGATATCTAATATCACCTGTTGAGGGTTCATACCCCTCAGGAATAGCAGTCTGCCAGGAAAGAGTCATGACATTAGAAATGGCAGCACAAGATTAGTCTAGGCCATTTGTCTTCACAGCTGAATATTAAGTATGTTGGTGTTTCCTTACCTTAGATCATGGCTCCTAGGCACAGTAAGAGCACAAACAGTAACTTATGCTCAGATCTGTCAAGCATGTTCATAGTTAAAAACAAAAACAAACAAAAAACCAAACAAAGCCACCACAAAACCACCTCAACTTTAAAAGTTAGAAAATTGAAAATTGTAACAGGAATGATTCAGTGTGACATTCCTGCAATTCTTCTTGTCAAAATATTCTATTTTCAATGAGGTTTTAGAGTTCACACTTCAGTGAAGTGAAAGGGACATAAGATAAGGCATAGGACAAGTGAAAGGGACATAGAATATGATTCTTGCTTTGCTGCTGTTGTTTGCATAGGAGACTATTCATTAGTGCTTTACTAATGCTTGTGATGGCTGTCTCTTTGCAGTGGAAAAGGTAATCTTATAAAAACAGCAGACATGGCATTTTCTGAACAGTATTGCAACTCACCACTTTCTCCCACTTGCAGTTTTCTTCTCTCTCTCTCTTTTTTTTTTTTTTTTTTAAATCATTCCAGACTCTTTGAATTATTCTATTAGAGGTTTCAACAAGTGATTTACAAAATACAACTTTACAACTTTGCACCTATTGAGGCCCACTGATTAGATCAGTAGAGGGAGCATGCAGACATTTCTCAATAATAAGACTTTGATCTGAGTGCTGATGGATACTATCAGCTGCTTATGAGATTTTCTAATGGATGCAAATGCCTACATTTATAGTAGAAGGAAATCATAATAAATTTTAAATCCAACCAATGACATCAAGAATCTTTTTCTACTGAACCTCTGAAGTCACTCTCAGGGAATGTCTGCTTCACTTACTTTAGGCTAAGGGAATGACCTTCCCTCACTCATCTCATATGTTGCAGACTGTAACTCAACCATCCACACCACAATTTTTGTTCTTCAGGGAGAGACTCTCACATCTATTAATGGGGAACAGATAGCAGTAATGATAAAAGGTGAGAAATCAAGATTGTAGAATTGTCTACATGTTCCAGGTAGATTTCTTGCAAGTGAAGCTGTTGATAGGACAAAAAAATCCCAAAATCCTGCATAGAAAGGGCTTTGAGATTAGCAAAGTACTAGTCTATGCACATCGTGTTCAACAGACCTGGCCTTTCCAGAGGCCAGGATGGTGGTGTGCTTTAAATGTCACAAATCTAGTCCAATGCTTGTGGACTTTCTATCCTTAAAAAAAGTCCCATAATGAGCCTGAAACAACTTTCAGAGAAAGCAAAACCTCTAGAATTGTAGAGATCTATCATCATGAACATTTCCTCATGTTATCATGTCCTTTTTAGGAGTAAATTGTTGAGAGCTCTAAATACATAACTTAGTTTCAGTTCACACCCTTAAAAATTTTAGCATTGAAAAGTAGTATTGAAGCTCTTAAAAACTCAAAATTCTTCTGCTAATTGTATTAAACATGTCCAAAAGACATGTGAGCAACACAAGCACTTGGAAGAAAAGGTTCTGTAGCCAACTCTGATAGCTCTAGCTACCAATTCATGACAAGGCAGTGACTTTTTCTTTCTGTGATCCACAATCAAATTAAAACTGTTGTGCTGTTGGGACCATAACATGGTGAAAGACCTTTTTTTGATCTCATATTTTTTTATCAAAGGATCATACATAAAGATAAAAATTATGAATTTTGCAGCCTGTCCAGATTCATCTATCAAATGATGACCCAAAAAGCTTTAGAAAATGATTATCCACCACTACAGAGAAAGAAATTATACAGATTTTTTTTTGCCAGTAGTAAGACATATACATATACAAGAGTCACTCTGAAGATATAACTATTTCTTAGATGTTGTTCTCCATTTTTCTGTCCTCCTCCAAAACATTTTATATTACTTCATTGATCTGTTTAAATAAACTTTCTAGTCTCTACTAGAGCTGGAGGAATTTGCTTCCCTTCAATAGAAATAGACATTCAGTGGTAGAAAACAAACCTAGCTGTTTTTCAGAAAGTCTAGGGAGCCTGAGTTAAAAAATTCCCTTTGTCTTGTTCTCCCAGTTTCGTGAAGGCCAGACTCCATCTCTTACCTTGAGTGGTGTTTGTTTTCCTACATTGTGGTCTTAGACATCTGTGCAGAGTTCTTGCCCAGGAAGAGAGATGCTTGATCTAGATGTTCTCATCTCCCAGACCTACCATATGTGTTGTCCAGGACTTTTTAAGTGAGCAACATAAAAGAAGTCCTTTGAACACAGAACTCCTCATACCATGGCTAAGATAATGAAGTATCTTTTATTGGTTCTTTAGAGGTATCACAGGTTTTCCTTCTTGTGTGTACAGCAGCCCCTCTAAAGCAAAAAAGTGTAAAGCAGCCATACACTTTAAAGGTTCTTAGGTTTAGGAGTAGACAATTCTTTAAAATGAGGAGCAGAATGCATACAGTACCACATCCTAACCTGGAACATAGTTCTGTTTTGAAAGCATTTACCAAATAACTGTTTGCTATTCTATAGCTCAGTTCCAACTTCCCCATTAACAATGTCACCAACTAATTGTTGTACTCTTGATGAAAGAAAACATGGTCATGATGTTTTTTCTGAATACATTCCATTTGTGATTAACCATACTTAATGGAACAGTTTCCCAACAGAACTTAAAAGCTGGATTTCTTTCTTCTAGTTTTGAATCATCATAAGAACATGAGTAAAATCTAAGCATCAAGCTGATAAGATCACCCTGCATTTAAGATTCCTCCTAACTATAATTTAAAGTGCTGGAAAGTTATGATTGAAAATAAAAATATAAAATAATATTTGTTTTGCGGTTTTGATGTCTTGAAGACCGGTGTTTTGATGTCTGTCTTCTCTTTGACTACCATAAAAAGCAATATGTTTCCTTCCAGGTAGTTCTAGACTGCTACAGAATCTAGAAAATCCGTCCTATTTCATTAATTTAAAGGATTATGTATGTTCATCTCAAAAGTATGCATGAAGTAATATCTTGAATTAGTAAAGTCCTGAAGGTTAAATTCCAATCTAGGAAATGCATAGATATAGTAGTCTATATTATTATTTAAGAATTTGGTGTACCTGAAGAAAAATAATTTCAAGAAACTTATATTAATACTACTAGAATGAATTTAAGAGTATACAACTTTTAATATGTGATGGAAGTACACAACTGAAAGAGTGACATTTCTAAATTTTAAACAATGTCTTGTTTGCTTCCAAACAGAGGAAAGCCACAGGAAATGAGAAAACACAGTCAAATAATACTTATAAAAATCTTGGCAAGCAAGATACTAATTTTTTGTAACAGTGATTTCTTACTCTTTTGAAGAGATTATCAAGAGCAACAAGATATTTGTTTTAGCAACAAGATTGTTACTATCTTGCTGTGAATGACCCTTAACAAAACAAAACTCTATGTAATGTATAAAATACAGCAGTAATTTTAAGTTATTGATTTGAAGGAGGGAAGAGGGCACAATATGATGATGAGATAAACCATGTTTCATAGTGAAGTTCAAAGAGGTTACTATTAATTAAATGGTTATTTATCACAAAGTAAAAGGAGTTCATCTGACTATTGCATTCATTGAAGGACCAGTAGTTCACTATAAATGGAACTAGTCACTCAGTTAAAGACATAGAATTTAATAAGATTTCAAGAGCTAAGGTTAGGGAAAAGTTAACTGTTTCTCTCTGTAAACATGGGATTGTGTCCTATTTTTGCTGCTGTTCCCTTGTAGCACTTTATCTTAATCCACATTAGCCCAGTGTACATTTGTAATGCGATAGAAATGTAGCAGTGTTGTAATTAGTTCTAGTAATTAAAATTCAGCATTTCACAGAAATCGTTGACAGTGTTTTGCATACTGTACTCTTATTTTCTCCTTGTTATTTCAGCCATCTATTTGACTCGCACTAAATTTCCCTTGCAAAAGCATCTGCTCTTTGCAGATCGAAAGATAAAAGGTTTTATAAAAGGCTGTCAGTACTGAAAATGCAGTAGATGTAGGGAACTGCTAATTGCATAATATGGTGCTGCAAAACTAGTTAATTTTCCTATTGAATTCCATAAAGTAGTTTTCAAAAGGATGAAAACAGGAAATCATGATGTGCAACCTTTATGTGGAAATCACTTCTGAGGCAAAGAGGAAATATAAGTACAGGAAACGAGGCCTGGGCTGTGGGTGGATGGAGGAAGACACCACAGAGGCTGGACAGGGACAGTCATGCCCACCTTTGTCTTCAGCGACTGGACAGCATTTATGTGGAGCCTCTTTAGTTCTCTCTCTTCAAGGAAAAGAGCAAGTCTGCCATTTTCACTGGAAAGAAAAATTTAAAAAAATAAAACAGTAAGAGAGCATTTCAGTCTGAGTTCCTGTTTAACACAATTAAGTGCCTAAGTCACCTGTTCCAGTTCTTAAGGATCTTGACTGTCTGGCTCTTTACATAATCCATGGAATCAGCAAGGAACCATTAAGACATTTGTAATCCAAATATAGCAATGTCCCTTTTAGATCTGGTTATTTTAGCAAAAGGTCTTTAAAATACTACAGAAATTGCTTCTGCAGTCTTATATACTTCATTTAGTATATAGCTTTAGTATCTCTTATATAAATATTCTGATATAAGACAGCATTTATTAGAAATCTAATGTAATGCCAAAGAACAATTTTTTCAATGGAATTTCAAAATATGTTATTTTTATACTTAGGAGAATATCTTCTTAGTTGTATCCTTTCACAATGGTGAAACACACATTTATCTTTTCACAACAGTTACTGACAATGTGTGTCCATGAAATACCAAGATATACCTATTGTATTTGTAGTGAAAATCATCTACGAGTAAACTGATACATAATATCAGTTACATAATAATACTCTGACAGAGTATTATTATGTGTATTATCTCAGACTAGTGGGATTTTCTGTTTAAGTTAATAATTAACTTATATATTATGTCCAGTAATATTCTAAGTTGAAAATAAAATGCTTTTGAGTGTCTTTTAATTATTTCCATGTGTACCTTTTACCTCCTGGCAAATAATACAAGGTTTTTAATCCATTTCTCTGTCTTGCTCTTGGTCTAAGATCCTTGGGTGGTGGGTATGGTCAAAGTTCTTCAGTGAGATACAGAATTTCACTTAACTTTTAAAATGCATGCAGAGGTAAATGAAGTTGCATATCAAATACCAACTTTCCCTTTTTTGTATCTTCAAATAATGGAGAATAAAATAATCACCCAATTAGTAGGATTAATCATCTGATACAACTCAAATGTACTAGAATCTAGAAAAAACTCAAATGTACTAATCTAGAAAAAAATCCAGACACTACACAAGTTATATTTTGGGAGTAAGTAATTGAAACCTTCTGAACAGGAGGTTGTTGTGGTTTTTTAATATAACAATAATTTTAATACTAAAAGTTAAAGAATAACTATTTTGTATGGATTAGACATAACATAAGGACTTCTGAGTTTATTTGCACTTTGTAGCCTCATATGTTTTATTTTATAATTTAAAAGCATACTGACAATGACCTAAGGTTCAAAGGTAAGTTTAAGTATCACTCAGCATTTTTTTTTCAACAGAGTGCCAGAATTACACAAATATTTTAGTCTAATAACAATTTAGTGTCATTATAAAATCTCTCATTTATGGTGACATGCATTTCACATTCCCTTTTCTTCTGGTGAAAAACTGAGTAAATATTATTCCCTAGAAGCCAGCAGATTTGCTGTAAACCAATTTAGAAAAATAAATCCATTTTTTTTACTGAAGTATTTAATTAACTACTACCTAATTGTCCTATTGTTTTCTTTTATTTTGAGTATCAGATATTTAATTGTTTAAAATATATCTGAAGATGATTCAAAGTGTCGTAAAAGTTGGGGGAATTTTGTGAGGTAAAACGAAATCTGGTGAAACTCAACTGAATTCAAGATTTATGTCAGATATGAATTTGGATTGATATATTGTCTGAATAAAGCAGCTGAAGCAAAGATTCTCCTGAAATATTAATATGCCATACAGAAGAGATCCAGTGCGCCTGCTCTGGAAACTCATGTACTCCACAGGAAGAAACAAGGAAGTATTTCAACAGAGACTGGGGATCTTTTTCCCCATTAATCTTTCCTCTATGGTCCCTCTGTGTTTATTTCACATCACAAAACACAAACATCTCTTTTAGCTGGTTGTTAGTAGTGGCTGTAATCCCTCAAAATAGGCATCTTTCTCACATTCTTACTATGTTTAAATTCTGTGGATTTGACATACCAACATAGCTTCTGTCAATAACCATGTGTGATCTACTGCTGTGCTACATAATTTGTATATGGGTGGCCTGAAGCAGTGGGATTATTAGGGAAGACTACAGAAGTCAGCTGTGGGAAATTTCATGAAATTCTATTAGACTTTGTGTGAGTTCTGAAGACTTTTTAACTTGCCTTTCATTTTTTTGATTTTTTTAATTTCACTTGATTATTTATGGATGTTATCCAGTAAAAAAGAAGAAAAAAAGAAGCTGAAAATGAAACTGTACTGTTTAAACCATAACATTTGAGCACCCCAGAAAAAGTTATTCTCCAGTAAAGTTTTAAAAGTTCAGTCATGAAACTAATGTCATGAACAAAATTTTTTTTAAAAAAACACCATTTACAGATAGAATTTTCTTTTTCTGTGAGAGTTGATTAAATGTTCTAAATCTCAGCTGTTTGCTGTAAAAAACAGTACTATCATACAGGTTCTGATCTTATTCCAAAAACCTCCCAAACCTCTAAAAGTGAGTAATTCCTACCTAAGTAATTCCTATAGGAGGGAACCAAGATATATGCTTTTGATTTTTCACAGACAATATTTAACAGATACTGGGGTGGGAGAGGTGTGCTTGAGATTAGAGAAGACAGTAACAAGGCAGAAACACAATAATTTGTTTCCTTCTTATAGTTTTCCCATTCCATGTAAAAACTACAGCTGTTTATGTTATGTCATAGCATGTTCTATAAAAATATTGTTTCAAGCATGTCTTGTCTCTTGTCTGAAAATCTCATTAAAGGCTCTTAAAAATAGAATGTGTAAAATAAATCAGTTGTTTAATTATAGTGCTTGTACCTTGACTTTTGGTTTCTGTCCAGACCTGCCTCATTTTCTTGACAAATTTTGCTCTCCCCTACTATCCATTATTGCATCTAATGTAGTTTGGCACTGGGAATACTTTGTAGATAGCCCACAGAAACATTTCCTCCCATTACTCAGATGGGCTATTCAATAAGAATAGCACAAGTGACCTTGTCACTCCCATATTTTCAAATGCTCTTTTCATCTCAGCATTAATCAAAAGACTCCATATTCTTCCAAATCTAATAAAGATATCTTTATCTTAGATTCTGAGCACAACTCAGACAATAATAAGAGAACTGTATTTTGATTATTTATTCCAGAATCCAATTTTGGATTTCAAACTAGCGTCTATCTAAGACCAATAAGTTTCAACAAAGTGCTGCAGTGGGAATTAAATTTTACAATATTTCAGCACTAGCATTTCTTCCTTGTAGTGACAGATGATTTGGCCTACTATATATAAGCTTTCAAAAGAAAGAAAGGGAAGAAAGTATTTTTTAGTGAAGTTTGAACAACTTTTGTCCTAGATAAAATGGAAAACTTCATCTAGGAAATTATGTACAGTTGTGTACATCAAAGTAAACACACACAAAAAAGTAAATACATGTTCTCAACAAAGTAAAGACATTTTCTTAGGCAATTTAAGAATCTATATCATATGCATATGATATTACTGTTTTGAACTAACATTCAAATGAGGCTTAAACGAGAAAATGCCATTGTTATAGGTTCTTATCAAAGATATAGCAGAAAAAAGCCACTAGCTTTTGTTTCCTGTCTTCTGGTAGTATGAATAATATCCTTTCAGTGATTTTGTTTTAGGTGGGTTCCTTCAAAGAATGTAGTAATCTGACTAAATGTACACTCCTGTATCTGAGTAGCCTGTATAAACAACCTTTGCATTCTGCAGAGGAAAGTAGGAGGACGTGGGGGCCTGGCGGAGAAGAAGTTAACCATGAACCAGCAGTGTGCCTTGGGGCCAAAAAGGCCAAGCAGTATCCTGAGGAAGAGCATTGACAGAAGAGAGAGGGAGCTGATCCTGCCTCTCTGCTCTACCCTGGTGAGGCCACATCTGGAGTGCTTGTCCATTTTTGAGCTCCTCAGCTCAAGACAGACAAGGAACTACAGGAGACAGCCCAGTGGGGAGCTATAAGGATGATGATGGGCCAGGAGCATCCCTCTTATGAGGAGACTCTGAGGGAGTTGGGCCAGATTCTTTTTCAGTGGTGGCCAGCGACAGGAAAAGGGGGAAAGAGCACACACTGGAATATTGGAATATCCATCTGACCATGACAAAAACTTCTTTACCGTGAGGATGACCAAGCATTGGAAAAGCCTGCCCAGAGAGGTTGCAGCGTCTCTTTTCCAGAGCTATTAAAAATCTGCCTGGAGACGATCCTATGCAACCTTCTCTGGGCGAAACTGCTTTATCAGAGGGGGTGCACTAGATGGCCTCCTGAGGTCCCTTTCAACCTCAGCCATTCAATGACTGTGATTCTGCTTTCTATTATGTTTCCTCTTAGTCCACAGTTAACATCTAAACTAGGTCAATTCAATTCTGACTGAGTATATCTGTTTCTCTCTATTGGTTATAAAATGAACCCAGAATCAAGTAGTTCAAAAGTATATGTATATCCTTTAGTCAGTTAAATTAAATAAATCACTCAAACCAGATTTAAGGTAATTAGGCAGATGATGTCTCTGGTGTATTAGTTTAGTTTAATTTTGCTGGAATAATCTGAAGTATTTGCCCCTCTTTTCTGTTTCAGGATTTTGCTTTAGGATATAAATCTGCACAAGAGAAATTTTTCCCACCCTACAGTTGCTCTGTCAATGGTGCATGAATAGTTTTCATTTTGCCCATTCCACAGTTCCAAACTGTCCCACCCCCTTGATTTAAAATTGGTCAAACAAAGGATAATTTTTCTGCTGAAGATTAATAATTCAGAGTTCTTCTTTCTTTCTTTAAAGACTGGAAATCAGCATGTTTTGTGTGATCTGTCATATTTTACTGTTGTTATCACTGATATCAGACTACGTTTTAAATTTCTAAAACTAGGAGTTTATTATAAGCAGATATTTATAAATAAGTACATAATAGTACTGCAGCCCAGGGCCTCTACTTCCTGTTTAATAATGTTTTACTATGATGTATGACATTTCTCCCTCTGTATATTCTGAAGAAATAAGAGTGACAGGAGAATGAGTGATATGTTTCCAACATTTGAATTAATATTTTAATGACACATTGTATTTTATGGTCTGTAGTACTATATAGTGTAGAGTTCCATTTGGTTTAAACCCAAAGGAACTGCTCTGGTAAGGTAGATGGGCAGTCAGTGCAAGGGCAAGCCAGGCTCACTGTCCTTAATACAGCAATTGCACTGACTGATTGAAAAATATAAGCATCTCATGAATCAGGATCACTTTCTTTATCTCAAGGAATATTTTAAGTACATGTGATTAGAAATTGACTGGGTCTTTAAACAGTGAAATATCATCAGAATTTCAACAGCCCTTCTTGAAATGCTTGGAAATGTACAAATTATTTGTTCTTTACTTTCTTAAGACTATCTTCTACCTTTTATATATTTTTAACTCTCTTTTATATTTTCAGATATGGCCTATAAGTATGCATCTTGCTCAGCGTAAGTATAGACTGTTCCATTATGTTCTCTGAACTGTTTTGCAGCTTGTTTTATGAAAGTATTTTATACCTTCTCTTGTGTACTAGCTGTAATTCACTTTCATTACAGCAGTTTAGCAGTAAATTGTACCTTTCAGGTCTGGCATTCTTTTTAAGACTCCCGCAATAGTCACGTAATGGTTTTTTATATTGCTTATTAGCGTCAATTCACTACTGACCGGCTGCATGTCCCCAGAAGCACTTGGTTGCCAGGGGCCCATACGTCTCCATCTTGTATGTGAAGCTATTTCCACAGCAGTAGGTGCACATGCACACATTTGGATATACAGTCTGCTCCAGTGAGCTGTCTCCAGACAAGTACTCTTCTTTCAGCTACAGCAGAAAATGAACAAAACTTTTCTTCTTCAGTAAGAAAGGCTTTTAGTGGTGTGGATGAGGAGGCATGCTGTACCAGACAAATTGTTTGTGCTTTCATGGCATTGAAAAATTTACCTGGTATCCCATTATGGATATGGAAATAGTGTTTTCTATATGACAATGCGCTGGAACTGCTGGATGTGAACTAAATCACTGGGGAACGTGTGTAACTTGTCTGTGAACACGTTCTTCAGATGAAGAAATTAATTTTTTTGAAAAAAGCTAGATTTCATAAAGATTATTTTTCTATGAGCCTGTACTACCTTTAAAAAGTATTCAAAGTCCTGTACTTCCAGTTGCTTTGTGTTGAGTGATACTCCAGCTTGGACTCAAGTTGACTGAGACCTCAGAGGACAGAGTCCTCTGGCTTTTCTAGCTCATCCAATGATAATTTACAGTTGACTATAGCTCTCAGTAATATGTCTGATTTTAATAATTGAAAAAAAATCCTCCCCCTTTTCCATCTAACACAACAGGAACAAAGTGTTTAATGACAAACCAATACATGTGTGAGTTTCTTTTCTAGCCAGGCACACATTTGCAACATCTCTACTAATTAATTTTGCTACACAGTGATCTATTTACAATATATTGACATGCATTGAAGCAGATGATGATAAGTTATCAACTGTTTGCTTCTACCCAAGAGCACTATCACAAACAGGTACATTAAAAAAAAATTCCCCTTAGAAGGACATGTTTTTCTTGCATTCTGTATTACAGCAGAATTTCAGGAGGGCATATTTCAGTTTACAGAGTTGTACTCTATTTTTAATACAGTATTTATTTACAATGTTATATATGGAGAGGAGTACAATAGAAAACACATTCAACCTGCAAAGCATATATTTTGCTACCTTTGAGTCAGTTATGGCAAAATCAGATTCATAGGAAAGGATGCATCTGACCACTTGTGCATATCTGTCATGAGACATCTCTTTACGCAAATTGCACTAGGCCCTCTCAGTAATTGGTGGAGAAAGTCAGGCATTTCCAGAGTGTGATTTATCAGATGTGTGGGAGAAGTGTCCTTTAAAGTGCAATGGATCTTACAGAAGTGTTCTTTTTCTAGCTACAGACTGCAGAAGCAGCTTTGATAACCACCTCAAATATAAACAATCAGATTAGAGACCTTTACATTTCAACAGATGAAATATGCACTTACTTTATATTCAGTTCTGCACTGTGGTTTCCATTTACCTGGGCAAAAAAACTTTAAAATCTCAGATGTTTTAAATTCTTCTAAAAACAATTAAATTGATTTTAAAATATTAATGAAAAGCAAAAAATTATCGTGTAATAAAATATCTAAGGCAGGAGAGTAGGGTATAGATTGGTGGTAGATGAAGAGCAAATAGGAAGCATGAAAGAATGTGGTGTTTCAGAATTAGTTATCATGTACTGTGTTCCACCAAATATTTTTATACGTGACAGAAAGAGCATTGCATCACAGCTGTAAAGTTTAATGTCTGCTTGCCTGTGGTGCTATACAGTGTTGAGCAGTTCATTATAAAACATGAAAAATTTTGAAGAGCATTTTGATGACAAGAAAATAATTTTAGTCATCTGAGTTTTTCCTTAGGAATTACAAGAACATAAGAACTTCTAAACACATGATAAATGAGACAAATTTTCTGCAAAAGACTTGCAATGCTCATCTATTTGACAGGGAGGCATTAAAACAAGAAAGAGCAAAAGACACTTGGGTGATTATTTAGGTGTGCAGGCAGAGCGTAAAACCAGATAATCTTTAATCCATTTTCAATGAATCTCAACAGTACACTTAAATGAATTCTTATTGGTATTGATTTTGAGACATGAATTATTTCTCTTAAGAGAAACAAAATTTTAGAGGAAAAGTCAAGCTTTTAATCCTAAATGTAGATAAATGAGTGTATCTTAATGAGGCACCATACTCATATTCCAGGAACTTTCTTTGATACCTATTTATTGCATATATCACTAATTCATCCAAGGAGACTTGCAACTCTAAAAGGTGCACAGCCCAAAATATAGTTCCAGTAGAGGCTTTAAGCAACATAATGTACATTGTCTACTGACTATGATTTCAGGTACGTTCTGTGGTACATTAAGTGCCCACTTTCCAAACAATTTGGGCCTGGAGAAATGCATTCTTCAGAATGAGATTCGTAATAAACAGTCATTGACAACTCTAGAGATCAGTAGACTTTATAAACAGATGAATATAAATATCTTAATTCACATCCTATGACTAGTTCCTGCACCACTTTCTTCTGTTGATGCAGTTAAAAGCAGAGTGGTGTTTCAATCATTACCTTAAGGCATGAAAGGCATAAAGAGTAATCCTTGTATTTTCAAAGTCAACTTTTGCAGGTTCTGTTTCTGACAGACAACCTTCTCAATCCTTATCCAACCATGTGCACATTTTTTCACTGATTTTCACAATTCTTGGAAGACTGCCCAAACCAACAATCTGTAGACTTTGAGAGTAAAAGCAGACTGAGATGGTGGAATAAAAGGCGATCGGGACTTGTAGTTTTCTCCTTTTTATGCAATTCCATTTGAGATAAAATGATTAAGAATTCATGGCGCCAAAGACAAAGAACAGCAATCTTTAATATTGTGATTAGGATAGACTTAATTATTTTATTTCAATTGGTTTTGGTACATTTTTCATCTAACAACTGATGCATCAAGTGCTCCAGCTGACCTCTGAGGTAAACATCAAAACCAAAATTCTTGTTTCAACTTCAATTTCCTTGTCCAAAACAAAACACTTTTCACAGGAGAGCTCAACAAACAACTAACAAATGAACCACAGTTTCTTTTATGACAGATTAATTGCCTTGTGAATACAGGAGAAGCAGCAGATATATCTTAACTCTCAAAAGTTTTTCATAGTTCAGATTTTATGCAAGCTAGGAAAATATCTAGATGAAATAACCATATACAAAATATGTAACTATGGAGTGAAAGAACAAGACAGGATTAACCTGGTTTTCTTGCTGTCTAAAAATACTATTAGAACTATGCCTGGAGTGATGATTATGTTGACTGTTGTTGAAGGTAAAATTTTAATTTGTTGGAATAAATCTAAATAATATATACATTAGTTACAGCACACTAGATATTCCAAGAACAATATGCCATCTCATACCTACCAAAGAAATTTATATAACTGAACAAGAACATAACTCTTTACATACTTTAACTATAGATTACATTTAATGCTATAGGACTTGAGACTTTCTGGTCTTGTAGTAAATCTTACAGGTAACACCTGTACCATGTTTAGCTTTTCAATCTCATGAGCATAGGTCTTTTTTTCTTGGTGGTGGAATTTTTCATTAATAGTTATTTTTGAATCTGTTTCTATTAATTTAAGTAAGACAAAATTAATGAAATTAATCTTGTACTTGGAGAAGTAAAGAAATATCTTGCAATAATGTGGTTTTTAATTGTGAACAGATCTTGAAAATAGTCTGCCTTCTAGATTTTTTATTATTTCTATTGAAAGCTTCTGTCATGACAGAGTATGATAATATCAGCCTCAGTCTTTATTTCAAAACCCTAGAGAGCCTTTGATCTGATCCCCAGACAGTGAAGTCAGTGAAAATAAAACTGAGACAAAGAATTCAACTAAACTCTGGTCCAAAAAGTCACCTGACAGCAGAATTCACCAATCTCTTGTAACCCCTATTGTTGAAGAAATGCTCTGCTGCATACCAGCCCAGATGGAGTTTTTCAAAGCATTGTGCATGGTAAATAACATTAAATATGATTGAGAGTTTGCTACATTTGCAGAACATTGAAGGGACAAAAATAACCATAAGTGCTGCCGAGTTGATTTTAATGTTTTGTCCTAGTGCAAATTTGGATAACACTGTGGGTGGAATATGATCTTTAATTATACAGGTATGTAATATTAAATCTAGCTTAATACTTTGCATGCTTATAAGAAACAAAAACCTTGCTTGTGGGCAGTAGTTACCTGCAGCCGAAATATTCAAAGGCAGGTGTTTTTCATTTATGCTGGACATCTGAGTATTTAACAGAAAATTGTACCCTTTCCTTCTCAGGAGGGATCCTAGTTACGCATGACTCTCTCCTAATAACCAGAAAATAGACTCATGACTTTTAGGCTGTGGATCTTCCAAGGGTTCAGTGTGTCTTGATTAATGAACATTCTGATCTCTGGAAATGTGAATGAGTTGTTGCTAACTGGATATAAATAGAATGGACCCATGATGTTCCAGAAGATGGTACCTCCCATCTGCATTAAGTCCTCAGTTCTGCTGCACAGTGTGGGCATCCAGGATTGATGAAGCAATATATATATATCTCTGCAACTCTCTGGGGTTGGATTTGGCTGAGCTAATGGAAGGGATGAGGGTGGTTCTCCTAGTCTACAGAAGAGTTTCAGTATGAACTGTGAGGAATTCATTAGAATTCATAAAGTCCTTATTAGCATTCAGTTTTTTCTAGCAGTACTTGAGCTATCACTGTCCCTCTTCATGTCCCTCTTTATTCCTTCCTGTGGTGGCACAATAATGCATGCTACTGTGTACACTATCAAAAAATGGGGTTGACGGAGGCAAAGTATGCAAGTGGAGGAGGCTAGTAAACAAATACAAAGATTTATTGGTTTGTCAGCTCTTTATCCAGTGAAAGAAACACCAAATATGAGATCAAATATTCATGAGACTGGACTATTGTCTTGTTAAGAGTCCTTCAGATGTCATCTGACAAAACCAGTAGAAACTGTTGCAGCTGTGACTTTTGTGCTGGCCCACATTTATTTTTCTTTCTTGAAAGCTCGAGTTTTTGCTATTGATTCAGCACTAGGTCATCAAAGTGGTTGGTTTAAATGTCCTTGATTTTGAAGTCTGGAATCAGATTCAGCCCACTGGCTTAACCATAAATGATGTTTAGGAATCCTCATAAGGTAAAGCAAGAGATGATTGGTGGTTTTCTTCTCATATCCTTGCCATGTGTAGATTCTCTTAGAAAAAAAAAAAAAAAAAA
>VZSR01003806.1:2044032-2057322 GCA_013398615.1 Brachypodius melanocephalos | reverse complement strand
TCTCACTTGTTTTGCTTTCAAACCACAAAAAAAGGGTTAATTTCCTCTGAATATAATCAAGTTGGCAGAAGCATCAAAGCATGAAGTAACACATTTTGTTGCTTTGTAGGTTTGGGGTTTTTTTGTTTAGTTAATTGTAATTCTTCTGAGGGATTCAAAATCTTGAATAGTTCTAGTATTGTTGATACAGCCTATTATTTTATTTTTTAAATCTCTGTAACATTGAAATGATAGTTCAAACCATCCCTGTGGCACCAACATAATTTAAAAAGATTCTAGAATTATATATGTTTCAAGACTGAATATTTTCACAAAATTAACAATCAGAGATGCTTTTTGTTGTCTGTGGCACCATCTTGATATTTTTCTTGACTTCCTAAATAATGTTTAGTTTTCAACTTTATTTGCTATATTTTACCTATTGACTGTAGATATTAAAATTTTCCATTCAAACTAAACAGCAATATCTAAAATCTATCTGCTGTGTCTCTGTGCTGATCTTGCTTTACAATCAATGCACAGTGATGAGATCTGCATTACCAGAGCCTGTCACAGACTCAGTCTTACATACATGAACCATTTCATATATGAATTAGAGATGATATCTCTTCTATGGCCCTTCTGGGTTTTGTTTCAAGCTCTTCTGGTCACACAGAGTTTGTTTAAATATGTTGACTTCCAAAGTCCTTGAACTGAAAATGTTTTGAAGTATGTCTTGTAGTAGGGTTTTCTTTTTTTTCACTTTGCTGGAGTAAAATGAAATATGGTGCTTTTCACCACAAAGGGATGCATGTTCTCTCTAGTACCATGATAATCTTTGTTTTGTTAAAAACACAATAATAAGGCTCTGGCAAAGAAATTAGAAAAAAAAATACTTCAATAATGTGAGTGGCTAATTCAATGGAAAGCACATAAAGGAGCTGTAGTGAGACTGTTTCAGAACTTTCTTAATTTATGCCTATTAGACTTTTCCAAAGAGTAAATGAGAATAGGAAATTATTGCTATGATATCACCACAGCAAATTCCAGATGGCTTATAATACCTTTAGTATTAGTGTGGCTGCTGACATACCACTACCTGCTCAAAAATACTGAAGTTTTATATTTATTATTAATTCTTTTCATGGATAATACAGAATATATGAAACAGTCCTGCATCTTTGTCGATTTAATTTGGGCAAATGACTGATCATTCAACCCTTTTCCTGGAACACATATACCATATTATTGTCACTTCCATGGCATTTGGGATGTATTTGTGCTATCACACAAATACCAAGTTGACCTTTCCAAATGGTATTTAAAGTATGTCTTGGATCTCTCTTACAAAATTTTAGACTTTGTCAGGCACAAATAACATACTTATGATTAACGTCCTATTAATTAATTGCATTGGTACATATTACTCACAGATCCAGCTTGTGTTTTTGTTACTTAGTAGGAGTCCTGGCCCAAGAATGAATTATTAAATATGAGCAAGGCTGGAGGACATGATAGATCTTTTCTTTAAGAGTAGGCATTTTAAGAATAACTAGCCTTCAAGATGAGGCTGAAGCGAGACGTCAGATAGGCAGAGTACTTATTTTTAAGTGTATACGATCATTGGAGAATTGAATGTTCTTTTTTTTTTTTTTTTTTTTTTTTTTTTAATTCAGCTATACATCTGTAGTAAATAAAATAGGGTTAGAGTAGGCATTCGAGCACTGGGCCACTAGCACCCATGCTGTTTAGCATAACAAAACAAAGAACATATAAAATGCCCTAGATAAACTGCTTGTATGGAGAAATTAGAAACTAGGATTATTAATAAAAGTCTCTAATTTCTTTTATTCCTGTGCTATTTGGGAATTTTGAATTTTGGGAATATTAATAAATATATTTGCATAAATAAATGGATTGTATATTTAATTCTTGTCACTTTTTTTCCCCTTTTTAATGTAAGCAATATCAATCTGGAATGGAAGCAAGTCAACTATTTGGAATATAACAGGTGTTTGGAAAGCTGTCCTAAAATTAGTCAACATCAATAATTATTTAACAAAATAAAAATTCGATTAATAAAAACAGAGTTCACATTTCCTTTGACAGGTACGATAAACAGTTCTAAAGACAAAAAGCAACATTCCAAGTACTTGACGACAGAAAAGATGTGTGCTCATTTTCTGCCAGAAAATTACTATGAAATAATATTTTAAAAACCGAAACGAAAATATAAAATTTTCCTTCAGACAACTGAATGCATTTTAATGCAAAGACATCTGAAATATTTCGATATTAAACCCAGATCCATCTGATTTTTTTCCTGATACTTTCAGTCCTGTGTGAAAATTATCAGGATCAAGTTTAAAGTAGGTAACTGTAGTGCAACTCCAAACAGATATTAGTTTTGACAGTATGTACAATTGCCAATCAACAGTTTTTATTTTCTTTTCCAATGTAACACAAAAATGTTCCTAAATTTCATAGTGGTATAATATATTTTTGTCATTTGTGTGTTCTCTCTTCTACACATTTATATTAATAGATTATATAAAATACTTGGTTTTTCACTGTCCGTAGAGCTGCTAATTTCTGTCTAGTATTAATACCTCTAAGGATGTTTTTTAGTCTTTCTGTATTCCCCTTGAAGTTTCAGTAAGTGGATTTTTTCACTGAATCCGAACATTCTTTAAAGGCATTCCTAGTACAAAATAGAAAATGCATCTATAAATAATAGAAGTAGGTAGGCCATTGATTTACAACAAAATAAATGACAGTACTAGATGTATATTGACTCCTAGATATGTAATTAGGTCTGTTAATAATAGATGCTAATACTGGATTAAAGATGGGTTACATAAATAATGCAAAATTGTATTAGAAGAAAGTGCAAAAAACCTAGAATATCCACATATGCAGAAGTCATGAATCTGCAGAACTAAGTATATGACTGCTAGGGATTCTGTGAAGTCGTAGAGCAAACACAGCTGAAAGCCTGATTTTAGACTCCATGTGTTTTGTGCCTTTCTGCTCACAGCATTTTCCTTTAACTCTGTAATTTTTCTACTCTAATTTTCATTTTACTGAATTTTTATTTTCTGGGTGACTAGGTGAATGGTCAACAATATGTGGAAGAGACATCAAAAGCTCACTTTGTTTATGTCATATGGTGTAGGAATCTTTTTATCTCTCAAAACCTGACCCTGATGCACAATTTAAAATTCCTTACATAAAGCCTGTTATCTGAAACATTTTTTGCCTGGAGTTCAAGTGGGGAGCTCTATCAAATTCTGAACTGTGCTACATGGATGATGATGATGATAATAATAATAATAATAATAATAATAACAGTAATGATAAAATTTTCACCTATGTTCCATATCTTGTTGTCTTTACCTTTTGAATCTTCTCTGACTCATGTCACATTTTTGTCTCTGTACAGACATTGTAGATTCTTGCTATAGCCCTGCGGTATGTAATCCTCCCTGTGTGGAGGAAATTGTTCTCATCTAGGAGTAAGAAGGAAAGGAGTGACTTTTCCTTTTGTGCTAGTCTCCAGTTCTTTATTCTTTGTCACCAAGAATAAGATGTTGACCCTGACAGGCTTGGGATCTCTGAAAATCTCATGAATGTCAATAACACCAAGTCAGACTTCCTGCACCTGAGTGAAGGCAATCCCAAGCACAAGTACAGACCAGGCAGAGAATGGCTGAAGACTAGCCTTGGGTAGAAGGACTTGGGGGAGTTTGTGGATGAAAAGATCAATGTGACCCTACAATGGGTCACTGCAGTCTTAAAACCAACCTCATCCTGGGCTGTATCAAAAGAAGAGTGAGCAGCAGGTCAAGGGAGGTGATTCTGTCTCTCTACTCTGCACTTGTGAGACTCCAGCTGGAATACTCTGTCCAGGTTTGGGGTCTCCAAAACAAAAAGGACATTTGCCTGTTGGAATGAGTCCAGTGGAAAGCCACTAAGTTGATCACAGGGCTGCAGTAGGTCTATGAAGAAAGGTGGAGAACAGGGCTGTTCAATCTGGAGAAGAGAAGGCTCCAGCAAGACCTTAGAGCACCTTCAAGAACTTAAAAGAGTTCTATAAGAGAGATGGAGAGGGACTTTTCATAAAGGTCTGCATTAGACAGGACAAGGGCAAATGTTTTTTAAGCTGAAGAAATCTAGGTTTAGCTAAATAATAGGAAGAAATCCTTTACTATAGGTGTGGTGAGGCACTGGAACAGGTTGCACAGAGACATGGTGGGTACCCCATCCCTGAAGGTGTTCAATACCCATATGGATGGGGCTCTGATTAATCTATTTATTCTTGTATTTTTTTTTTCCTCCTCAAGTTCTTTTTCCCATTCCTGAATAGGCCCTACTTTGTTATAGAACTTCCTATGAGTTTGCTGCAAAAAAATAAGTTGTCTGTCTGGTGATAAAATCTGAGAATAAATTTTATAAACTAGGCCTAAAACCCATTTTCCCAAAGTTATACCTCATACCTCTCACATTTTTCTTGTGCTCTAAATATTCATCAGTACAGGTGGAGGAACTGTTGAAGCCTCTATATGTAATAACTTACATAGATTTGAAAGGGACTTTTTGTGCACAGGCTTACAAATACCATATTAAAGTGCAGTGTCTACAGTAAACCCACAGTAATCAAAAAATAAAGAATTATAGATCACTTGCATATTCACCCTACAAAATTTTGCCTTCTATTTTTTTCTTCTTTATTTTTTATAATTTCAGAGTTCTTGAAACTGTCTAAAGGAAAAGTCAGTATGTTTTCATAGGTTTTGATCCTTTTATTAATTCAAACTCAGAAACTATATTTCCATATGTTTTCTAGGATATTTCCATTGTGGACAACTAACTCATCATTCCCTGTTGTACTTGCCCTTTGCAAAGACTTTTCCTTACTAAATTTTTCTCTTTTCTTTATCACTTGTATTTCCCCTCCTCACTTTCTCTTTCCTTGTACATTTCCTCTTCAAGAAGGTGTGCAAAACATATTAACTCACTGATACTGGTGCATTTCTGTTACTGAAATTTCATTTACTTTATGACAACAAAGAACAGGGAGGTAATCAGGAGAAATGAGCCTTTTGACAGATGTTAAAGTCATAGACTATAAGGATCAAAAGAACAAAATATAATCATATATAATTTGGAACTCTTGTCCATTCCACAACTGTTGTAGTTTAACCTCAGCTGGTAAATAAGCCACATGCAGTCACTCACTCACTCCCTCACCAGCAGCATGGCAGAGAGAATCAGAAGGGCAAGAGTGAGAAAACTCATGGGTTGAGATGAACACAATTCCGTAGGTAAATTTAATAGGTAAAACAGAAGTCATGTACAAGAAAGTAGAAATAAAGAATTCATTCACCACTTCACATGGCCAGACAGGTGTTTGGCCATCCCTGGGAGAGCAGAGCTCCATCACAGGTAACAGTGACTTGTGAAGCAAAATGATGTCACTCCAAACATAGCGGTCCCCCCATCTTCCTGCATCTTCCTCAGCTCTGTATGCTGAGCATACCATCACATCATATGGGATACCCTTTTGGTCAGTTGGGCATAACTCGCCCATCTCCTTCTGCTTCCAATTCCTTGCACACCCACAGCTGCCTTGCTGGTGGGGTGACATGAGAAGCAGAAAAAGCCTTGACGCTGTGCAAACACTGCCCACTGAAGTGCTATGAGAACCAAATATTGAGTATTCAAAAGGTCTTAAAAAACCAGTAATTTTCAGGTTTTTTTAAAAACAGTATAACTTGATCAAACAAGTCAAGTGGAAGTGAGAAGCAGTGGAAAGGGTAACTAGGATACTAATTGTAAAGAAAATAAACCTGTAGGAGTGCAGAGCTCTTAGCAAAAAAACCTGTGAAATACCTGAACCAGTAAAATAAAGTAATTGCATTTAACATCTATTCATTCCCTGAGGGCCAGCATGTGGCCTGAATGTGTGTGCAGAGCAGGTGGCAGAGGAGAGAACGTAGCCCAGGTGGAGACCTCTTCTGCAGGTTGTGCCTACAAGATACATACCATTCACTCATGTGGAGACACCAGAAGTAACTTTGAATGACTTAGCTAAGCTACCAGAAATAAAATTAATTTTCCACTCAGAACAATTAGCACTGATGAAAAAGAAGGTACATTCACCTGCCCAGAATAGCTGATAGTGGAATAGTGGAATAGTGGAATAGTCCCAGGTATCATCTTTAAACATGGATTATCTTTTTTCTTATTCTGCATGTATGTGGGGGTTTTTTGCATATGAGCATTCTCTTCTTTTATTCATTTCCTTTCATATTCTGATGAGAAACAAATATAAGTCTTCATTTATACAAAGGAAAGAAAATCAGTTCAATTTGTTTAGCCATGAGAAATCTGCATACAGAACATTTCTTCAGAACCTGTCTTTAGGTTGTTAGAAGATGAGGAAAATCAGTCTATTTTCCCTACTTATTTATATTCCCATATACTATTAGGCTGTTCAAAAATACAAAATAATTCATCAATATGTATTGGAAGAAACTAAATTTAGGAAGATATTCAGATGGTATTATTTCTATAGAAGTTTCTGCCAGGGAAGACAGGAAATTATATCACATAAAAGACATTTACTAAACATTAATGGCATTTGTTATACTCTGGCATGAACCAGAAGCAGGTTACATACACCTGTGAAGTTAGTTGCATCCAAGCTCTTAAAATGCAGACTCCATTAAAGGCAAACTGTTTGTCATTTCAGAAGTTCCTTTAGAGTTGTTTAAAATTGTGTGCTCATTCTTAAAAAGAAGCAGTCCACTTTCATATTAGCATAGGGCATGAACTATGATACTCACTAAACTTTAGAAATTCAGACTGCTTACGTATTGATGTACTTTATGAATAATCATTTTCATGAGAGGGAAGAAGACTACATTTTTTGTTTCTTTTCTTCCCAATAATTCAGGCATAAAACTTTCAGATTAGGAGATACATAGCATTGTCATTGATGAAACTGCATTAATTCCTGTGCAATTATTTCTAATTTACAACAGAATAAGTGGGATTGGACTTGAATTTTTGGAATATTTATTTATACTTTGCACAAATACAACAGAAGCATCAAGAGTCCTCAATGAAAGTTTCAGTGAGACTAGCACTTGTAATTAAGATCTATATACAAAGTCTGCAATATTCCTATTTCTGATTAGAACATGCCAATGCTAAAAATGGAGTTTAGCATACTAGTGGAAAATTAGTTTAAAAGCTGGAGATATCCATAAACATTATTTCCTAACTCAAGAGCAAGTCAAATAGGAACATAAGATTTTTATCATTTTTTTTAGGGAATTATACTGAGAGTTAAGATAAAGCTTTTGAATGCCTAGGTCTTCCAGGTGTGAATCATATTCAGCTTTATGTGGTCACACTTATTAAAATGTCACCCAATGTTTTCAGTAATGTCTGCCAACATGAAAGAGAATATAATACAAAGGATGTGTAATGAATACTGATAATAAACTGTATGCAAACAGATATCAGATTAATTAAGTGGATATGTATTTTGTGATACTCCCGTGTTCACTTAAGTATGATACTTAAAATTTAAATTTTTACCAAGGATGTGCTTGTTCATAAAACTGTATTCTCAAGGCTAAGCGTTACTATTAATAACCCAACTTTTGTAATTAGTATAAAATTGATATCTATATATACTGTGGCACAGATCCTGATCTCTGAGAGGGGCAACAAATTATTCAAAGGGTCTGAGATACAAGTCTGATAAGGAGTGGCTGAGGCAGCAAGGATTGTTTAGCCTGTAGAAAAGAAGGCTCAAGGGTGACCTTATCTCTTTCTACAACTCCCTGAGGAGAGGATGTAGTGACATAGGAGTCAGTCTCTTCTCCCACGTAACAAGTGATAGGAAAAGCTGAAATGCCCTCAAGTGTTGCCAGTGGAGGTTTAGATTAGACATTAGGAAAAATTTCTTCACTGAAAGGACAGTCAAGTGTTGGAACAGACTGCCCAGGGAGTAGCAAGATGACTGAGGGTAAAAAGATAATAGTACACAAGTCATAGGGAAAAAAGACCAGTCATTACTCACTGAATGGAGCATGGTCAGCATATCCATCCTCCCACACACAATACAACTTATGGGGAATAAACAGAGGGTGGACAGGAGACACTGGAGCCAGGCTCAGTCAAAACTCTTGCAGAGAAGTAACTTGGTAGTGCTTTCCAGTTGATAAGCCGCACAGCAGCTGAAAACCAAGGGTGATGCCTTAGGATTTTAGCTTTTATATTTTTCAAATGCTGTACTGCTTTAGTATATAACTCTAAAACTCCATAAAGAGCATTAGTTAACTCTCTTCACAGTTAACAGTTAATTTCGGTCAGACAAAACAATTCCTCTAGGCCTGAAGCTCAAGGACACCTTCCTGTCTCAGGCCCCAAAAGTATAAACAAAAGTGAGTTGGGGAGGAGCAACTGGGGGTATATTACTTCATTACCTGAACTTGCAATTGGAGGACTAACCCCTGATATGTAAGTGGATCAGACTTATATCTGTCTGAAAACTCATGACCATCGTCCATCTTGGGTGTAGCCCCTCTCAGAGGCTTCTGAGTGCCCAAGGTGTACCTATTGAAGGTCATTGATTAATATCCACTTTTATTCTATTAATCTTGTCTAGCCTCTATTCTAGGTAGACACTCCAAGGCATCAAGGGTCATCAAGGAAAACATCTTGATCTTGAATCAGCAACCATGGTGAAATCACTGTCTTTGGACTGATGCATGTCCTCATCCCAAGGTTATCTCAGGTATGACTAAAGTCATTCAAGCTCCACCTAAGCACTATTAAAGAGATTTAGAGAAACATATTAAAGAAATAGTATAAAAATGAGTTGAAAATGGGGTGAGGTTAGGGAAGAATTCATTGGAACTTCTGGGATCAGCCAAGGGCTGAACTTGTCTTCTCTCCTATGGGGATGCTTATTGGGTAAGAAATATACTCTATATCTGCTAAATTATTACCTCAACCTAGCTTTCACTGGGGATTAAAGATTGTAAATATATTGCTTTGAATTAATGTATTGCTTTGAATTTATTTTTGCAGTCAGACATCACTGGCAATTCTTGAACTTTGTCTAAATTTATTAATAACTAGTGGTATTCTGTAAACTGTTAATGTGAATCCTTCAAGGCACTGGTAGCTGCTGGCAATGGGTAAAGGTGTGAGACCCTCAAGGGAGTTTCTGTTTTTGGTGTGTGAACATAAATATATCAGTGAAACCACCCTCTGATCTAGTGAACTGCGCAGTGAAAGGTCCCCGTTACGGGGCACTGACAGACTGATCAGGCACAAGGGTCTCAGCTTTCCTGGGGTACTTAATCAAACACTAAGAGCTTGAGTAAATCACTCCTTTTCATGTGACACAGGGAAATGGTGGAACCACTGACCCTGGAAATGTTCAAAAAGATGCAGTGCCTAGGACACAGTCCAGTCATGGACTTGGCTGTGCTGGGGTTAATAGATGGACTTGATGATCTTGCAGTTCTCTTCTAACCTTAATGATTCCATGGTTCTGTGAAGGCTGGTGATAAGGCCTCAAAATAGATCTCAAGGAACTGCTAGTATTAAGGCTATCCATTGTGATATGCTTTCTTCTGTTACTGCTGGATACACTATTTCCTAGATGATATATACATTAAGGGACTGATGTCTGAGCTTCAGGTCTTAACTGATGATGCACTTTGACCTCTACTTGTTATGTGCTTAGCAAATTGTATAGCCATGGTGTATGTATATACTATCATATTTGAGGACTACATCATATTTCAGCTTTCCAGTGACTGTATTTCCTCCACTCCAATTCAGAAGCAGGTTACTACTTATTGTGAAATTAATTTTGTTTTAGCTATTTTCATTATTTTTAATGCTGTATTGAGGATTCAGTATTTCATGACTTCTATCACGACTTCAGTGAGGTCTTTGATAGGGTACACCACAACATTCTTGCTGCTAAATTGGAGAAATGGTTTTGATAGTTGAACAGGTAGATGGAGGTGGAACTGGCTCGATGGCAGCCTCAAAAGAGTTGCAACCAATAACTCAATGTTCAAGTGGAAATCTGTAAAGAGTAGTCTCCTTCAGGCATCCATACTGCAACCAATACTCTTTAATATTTTCATTAATGACACATATAGTGCATCCTCAGAACGTTTGCAGGTGACACCAAGCTGAGTGATGTTGTTGTGTTAGAGGGGAGAGATGCCATACAGAGGACCCTGACAGGTTGAGGAATGAGTTTATGAAGTTCTACCAAGCTAAGTGCAACATCATATTACCTGGATTGGGAAAATCACCAATATCAATACAGACTGGGTGCTGAATTGCTGAGAACATTCTTGTGCAGAAGAGTATGGGGATCCTGGTGGAGGAAAAAATGGACATGAGCCATTATTGTGCATTTGCAGCCTGAAAAACAATTGTGTCCTGGGTCTTAAAATAAAACATAAAACATAAGAAAAAGAAAAAGAAAAAGAAAAAGAAAAGAAAAAAGAAAAAAAAAAAGTAATGCACAGCAGGCCATGGAGAAGGTGTTTCTCCTACTCTACATCATCCTCATAACACTTGGCCTGGAATAAGGTATCCAACTCTGGGCTCCTCAGTAAAAACAGAAATGGACCTATTAAAGCAAGTCCAGAGGAGAGCCACAAAAGTAATCAGCGGAACACCTGTCAGCTGAAGAAAGGCTGAGAGAATGTTGGGGTTGTTCAGCCTGGAGAAGAAGACTTCAGGAAGAACTTATTGTAGTCTTTCACTATATAAAAGGGGCTTATGAGAGAGAGATCGACAAAGAAATACTTTTACTAAGGTCTGTAATGGAGAAGGGACAATATTTTTTAAGCTGTACAAGGGTAAATAGGTTGAATCAGGGAGGAAATGTTTTATGACAAGGGTGGAGAGACATTGAAGAAGGTTGGCCAAAGAAATTGTGGATACTCCACCCCTGGTAATGCTCAAAGTCTGGCTGGATGGGGTTTTGAAAATATGTTCTAATGGAAGACATCCCTGCTCGTGGCAGAAGGATTGGACTATATAATCTCTGACGTCCTCTTCCAACTCAAATGTTATTTGATTCTCTGATTCTATGAATTTGTCACATAGCTTTGAACTTATTTGCAGCAATATAAAGTCTTCCTCTCAATCTTCATATGTTATAGTAATTTGTTAAGGGGATCTCCATCCTCACAGCTGCCTTGTGTAACTACAGTATATCTAAATTCACCTATAAATAATCCTTCACATTTTAGAGTAGTCCAAAGGAATTAGACACCTAAATTTTATATAATTTAATGAGATATGTGTGCCTAAAATTTCAAAATCCTTGTCTGAGAAAACATCTGTGATTCCTTAAAATGGTCTAGTTTAAAAACACAGTTTACCACATTCAGCCCTTGGCAATATCTCAGAGAACTTGACATTGAGAAGATTTCATCTCTATGAAGAATTTCTGTACTGTGAGCCTCTTATATAATCCAATCCCATAGGTCATATTCTCAAGCCTAACGAGGTCCAGGTGTAAAAATTGAGGAAAAAAGTTACAAGGCAACAAAAACCAAAGCCAAAATATGTGTGTCTAAAGTAATAGAGAAACAGAACCAGAACCTATGAGTTTCATTCCAGTGTTATGAATGACAGGACTACCAACTATGAACTCAAGCCTTTTCTAAGACATATAGAAAATATGCAGCTACAATACATATTTAAATTATTAAAGTTAAAAGAGGTATGCTGTTCTTGTTAAATTAAATGCTAGTTGCACCATTACTACTCCTACTTTTGGATGACACACCCTGAATGTGTGCACATATATAAAGCATATATATTAGCATGAAAGCTAATCTTACGATAATATTCAGTATTAGCACTGAAATAAATAAATTTAATGCTGAGCAATCAAAAATTGTGAATGAACTGAAAAGTAAAAGTTCAGAGAATGTTTAGAGTCTTATGTCCATAGCTGAGAATGCCAGGATTTGACGAACATTTTCAGTTTAAGAAAGGAAAGATTGAGAGTGTGAAGATGATTATCATTCCAGTCAATATTTCCCTTGTTGATTTTAGCTAGAACTCTCTTCTGCTGTCAGAATCAGTTTATATTCAAGTGTGTCATAGTATCCAATGACAAATGTGGACAGCATTGAGATATGGTCAATATAATTTGCAAGAAGTGACCTTGGTTAAAGATTTGTCTACTTATTAAGTTCCTACTAAAGATTTTTTTACTTAGTAATTTCTTTCTCTAATACCATTTCAAGTTAAAATAATATCAGGAATAGTTAATCTAACCAGTAACTTTTTTATGAGTAAATATATATTCCTAGAATAGATTGATTTTAGTTTACATAGTACTGTGAATTTCTCTGCCAAATCAGTGCAAAATAGCCTGGAGTTAACTCTTCTAGGTCTTCCCTACAGCCTTCTTTTTCAAGTATCCTGTATATTTATAAAAGATGCAGGATTGACACAACCGTGAAATTAAATCTGCAATTTATTTTTCAGCTATAGAAAATACAAGTTGGGAACTTACATTCAAATTCTCTGTGCATAAGCTAGGCACTGTCTTAATTTTCTCTCCACAGGACCAGTTTTATGAGTGTGTGTGTTTGTTGTTTAAGTCAATTAATCTTTGGATCTTTCTGTAGAAACTGCTAGCTAGGTTTTTGGTTTTGTTGTCTCTCTGCAATGTTGATACCACTCCATCAAATAAGGCATGGTAGATTCATTTAGCCAGTTCATTTACAAGTATCATTTGTCTGACCTACAACACATTCTGTTATGCCTCGAATGTTGATAATAAAATAGTTTTAGTTCCTTTATTAAATCTGCATTCCATTTTGTGTATAAATGCATATACATAATTGTACATAATGCATGTATACATACATCCACAATATATATGTGTGTATGTATACATCTACCTAAAATATACAGCCAAGAAGTGTTAAAATTAATGCTATTTGTTTCTATAGAAAATATCTTTTGCAGAGCTGAGAATAAACAAAATTTTTCATACAAGACTCATCACACTTTCACTGTAGTTTATAGTGTTTTTTATAGGATGTATTATTTGTGAATTAGTTAATTTACAGGATAATGCAGAGCAAGCAAATAGATAAAGGTATAGTCCTGGTTATGTATCACACATTACATTTGAACTGCAAAGTAGTGCTGCTCCATTTCAGTATTTTAAAACAGAAATTTACCACACAAAGGAATATTATTCAAAGATCACAAACACTAGGTCATTAC
>VZSR01003806.1:1978437-2043932 GCA_013398615.1 Brachypodius melanocephalos | reverse complement strand
GTCAGGGGAGGTTTAGGTTGGATATCAGGAAAATGTTCTTCATTAAGAGAGTGTTTGAGCAATGGGATATGTTTCCCAGGGAAGTGGTCCCAGCACCAAGCCTGACAGTACAATAAGTGTTTGGAGAATTCTCTCGGGCATGCAATGTGACTCTTGGGGATGGTTCTTTGCAGGTTCAGGAATAAGACTTGATGATGCTTATGGGTCTCTTCAAACTCAGCATATTCTGTGATTTTGTGATTCTGTAGTTTGTCATGCTTTAGCAAAGGATTCATACAGGATTTACTATATCACAACAGTAATTTATTTACAGGCCTATCTTAGAATATCTAATGTACTTAAACATCTAGGAGAGCAGCCCATATTTGATATAGCATATGCACACAGACATAAGGAGTCAGTGTAAAGTACCTCTGAAAATTTCCCCTAAAAATAGTGAAATACTCACTTCAGATGCCTGTCATTGAAGCCAAAGCACTGGGCCCTGCAAAGTGGGGCTATTGGCCCAGGATTCATCATTGTCTGGCAATCCTCTGAGCATGGCAAACTGGAGAGTGCCTTGGCTCTGAGAGAGAGGTTGCTGGTCACAGCCTGCTGTGGTGCAGGACAGCTCAGAGGGTCTTGTTTTGCACTGCTGTTTATAGGGCTGTGAGAGAGGGGGCTTCAGTTATAACAAGGTTTTATCCTTGCTGCATTTTGGATTGGAAACTTTCTATCAAAATGTGAGAACAAGGATCATATGGCATTCATGCAAAAATATAGTTTCAAAGGCTGTTCATAAAAATAATAAAAAAGCATGAGCTCATTAGGTGGCATAAGTTCCTGGGAACAGACAGTGTTTCTGAGGAGCTCAAGAGGAGCTGAGACCAGATGCTGTCCATCAAGGCCAAAGCCTAACAAGCATTTCTCAGATCACAGTGTGGCCTGAAAAAGGCAGGGAATGCACCACCGCATAACTCCAGGGAACTCACAGATTAACATTTTACACTGCCGTGGGGGCCCAGATTCTCACAACCCTCTGTGAGGCTGAGCTGCCTGCGCTCATGGCCCACCCTGACACGCTGTGGGCATGCAAAGTGCAATCACAGCGCTGCAGACAGAGGCAGGAAAAGCTTTGTCTGCTGCTCCTCCTCCTAACAGCTGTGCTTAAACTCAGGCACTGCTGGCCTATTGTGCCTCTGCTTGGCTATTTACCTCACTGATCCTCATCTTGACCCATCAACTTGGTTTTCTGGCTTTATTTTGGACCTGTCTTCCCTTTGTAGGCTTGCCTGGAAATTGCTATCTGTGGCTGACCCATGATGCTACCACTGCTCTGCTGTCCGTGCTCCAAAGCCAGGGATCTGGCTGGATCTGTGAGTTACAAGGCTGTTCTTCTCTTCTTACCTTCCAATGACTGTCAGACCAGTCTTGCTGCTGTTGGACATGCAGAGTCTGACACCATGAGCTGCAATTCAATTGACAATTCACTGTTCATTATTGCTGGCATCTGTGATTGTCGGGTAATGTACCAACTGAACTCTGTTTCTCAGAGAAGAGAAATTTGGGTATAATGTTGGCAATAAAGATTTTCAGATGTCTTTCCATCAATGACACTTTTAGAAATATATAGGGAAAACCTCTTACATGCATAGCACTGTATATTTTTAGCTCCCTATGGCAGCAATCATATGAAGATGGGGTGTATCAGATTTATTTTGCTTTTCTTCACCATCAGAGAAAATATATCCACACTTTGAAATTGGCCTGGTGATATATGTGTCACATTTCATTGCTGGAATCTCATCTACCAGGCTGGTTTCAACTGGACATTGCACTGACCTTACCTTCCTGGGATTGCATTTTTGATAGCTGTGATCAGAAATTGTACTTGGATAAAATAAAGTACTATATATAATTGTATGTGTGTGCAGATAGGCCTACATTCTGGATGCTTACTGCAAAAAATGTTTAAGAGGATTTCATTTAGGCTTTGTTATGTATCAGTAGTAACCAGGAGAACTTGCATGCTTTGGCTTTTCTTTGTTAGTGTCCTTAACAATGTCCTGTTCTAGAAAAATTCATGACATTTGAGTAAATGGAGACTGAGCTGTATGCTTGGGTGGTTAAAAAGTGCTGTGCCCATCCTCTTGACATGCTAGATCCTGTTTGCTATGAAACATTATGAATTATAAACATTATTTAGGATCTCAAAGCTCTGGACTATTATATAAGCTCAGAATGCTTATATAGTTGTCAATATAAATTGACCATTCCAGCTTTTAGCTTGGCCATCACAGATTACTAGTAAGGTGGATTTTTTACTATTTACTTTTCTTTTGGTAGATTTATTTTTTGCTATTAATAAACTATATATTTAATACACCTACCATGTTCAACGGTCAGAGAGCACAGTAAGAAAAACAAGTTGAGGACAAATTTTCTTTAAAAAAATAGTTTTGAATCTACTGTTATGAAACAGCCAGTAACAGGCAAATAGCTACATTTCCCAAGGATATTAATGCTTTGAAAGTAGCTACCATCTTCTTCTATGCTTTATTCTGTAGACCAACACCTGCTCAGCTCCTAGAGCATGTCATTACTGTACCAAGATCCCACTGATATTTATCTCTCTTTGCTGTGCATTTTTTTTAAAAAAAATCATTTAAAACGATTTAGGGTGGACAAGATATCTGATGAAATTATAATCATTATGTAATTTTTCTTTCTCTCATCTTACATGTCTGAAATCTTTGTTGGGCAGCTGCCCAGATGCAAACAAACAAACAAACAAACACCTTCATTATATTGACAATAAACATTTTGTAATTTAAATAATTATTCCCCAAAGGCAGAACTATATGAATGGAGAGAATAACTTACTTACCATAATGCCTTATTTCTATTGATTCAGCAAAGACTTTCAATAGAGCAGTATCAGCAGGTAGGACTAAATATTAACCTTGAAAAATAGTGTCTACAGCTGGAAAACCAACAGCTTTTACTCTATCTTATTTTTTTTTCTCAGAAGTCATATCTGAGGTTATATTGCAGAAATAACATTTGTTATGTCTTGTCATGTTTGCTCAGATTGTATCAGCTAGAACTCAAGGAGGAAAGAGTCATTGCATGGGCATCTTTATGGATAAGAAAAAAAGAAAAGAAAAGAAAAAAGAAAAGAAAAGAAAAGAAAAGAAAAGAAAAGAAAAGAAAAGAAAAGAAAAGAAAAGAAAAGAAAAGAAAAGAAAAGAAAAGAAAAGAAAAGAAAAGAAAAGAAAAGAAAAGAAAAGAAAAGAAAAGAAAAGAAAAGAAAAGAAAAGAAAAGAAAAGAAAAGAAAAGAAAGAAAAGAAAAGAAAAATAACTCTCTTCAGACTGAATTAATTCTTTGTGCTACTTGTTGGTCTCTGTCCCTGCAGTGACTGAGGAGTTTCTCAAAGACAATCCTCCCACCTCTTCAGGTCACTGAAGCTTAGCTCAACACAAACACACACACACACACACAGACACAAAACCCCAACAACAACAACAACAACAACAACAAAAGTACATTGTCCTTTAGTCAGTATTGTGACCTTGTATGACCACCTCAATGCCTTCAAAGCAGTAATGTTAGTGTAGGGTAAGGTGGCATTAACCAGAAGCAGTAATATAAAGCTGAAACAACTCTCCATGAAGTTCATACCTGTAGTGTCTGGAACTTCCAAAGGATTGGTAACACTGTTACAGCAAAACATTTTAAAGGTAAATTCACTGTTTCATAAGTATATATTCTAATAGTGCAAACTATTGCAAAAAAACTTGGGTTTTTTATATTCTGATGTTCAGATAGAATTCCATAAGAAGAAACTGAGTACATCAAAATGGAATACTTTATCAGTAGTAAAAGGATTATTCAATATCATCAGTATTTTGATTTGAAACTTTTAGGCAGGTCCCTTGAAACTGGATCCCATAGTCCTTCTCAGTGCAAAACATGCATGAACTTCAAAGATGAGTCTGGTTTAGTGAGGATTCCTAAATATTAAACTCTTGAAAAGAAAATATAAACTGCATATAATTTGCAATATTTTTTTTTTAAAGACTCAGAAAACAGAAATGGCATTGGCACTACTAGTGCTATAGGCTGTGCCATTTCTATTACCTAGGCAATATGGGAAAGCAGAGGAAATAATTTTTCATACTAAAATTCTAGTGGAGTATCTGTAAGTTTAATTACCATCCTACTAAGATTTATGCATGTATTTAAGGCGGTATCAGATGAAGTAAGCATATTTCAGTTTAACAAATTCAAGGTCAATACTCTGTTCATAACATGACTTCTGCAGAGAATTTAGTTTGTAAATATCTTAGGTATGTTTGAAACCATGTGAAGAAAGACATACAAGCTATACTGTGAATAAATGTTTTTTAAAAAATCAATTAAAATATACTCCTATTAATCGGTTTTCTACAGAATCAGGTACATTATGCTTTTACACATAGGGGAAAAAAAAGGTGGAAATCTGGGGAAAGAGACAAATATTATTTGTAAATACTGTTTGACCAGGTCTCCAAAATAATTCATTAGAACCACATGAAGGTTATTAGAAACGCATTTGTCAAAGAGGCAGCTTATACTTAATGAAAAAAGTTTAAATACAGATATTGGCAGACAGTCAGTCATTGTTTGGCTGCTTTTATGGTAACAGCTCTTGAAAAATCTCTTAAATTCCTGTGCCTTCTGATTATATTTTTAAGGTGCACTCATGCTTGCAGATATTTAGTGGTTTAACTGGAAAAGTGCAAGACAAGCCTGAATCATATTCCTTATTTAATTTGAAGCAGGAGTTGACAGCAACCTTTTACATGTATCCTTGTGAGAAGCAAGCAGTGAAGCCTAAAGTTCTTTTAGCTTCCAGTGACAGTTTTTCTGGTATGTCTTCACAATGCCCCTCATGCTGAGTTACACACAGCTTGACAAAGGATCTACAGCTTGAATGTGATGTTTTAAGTCTTGTTGGTACAGTTTTCTATTTGTCAACTGAATGGTGAAGCATTTGCTCAAATGTTCTGTTGTCCAGAACTGCTACAGACTAGTTCAAATGCTGATATTTCCTTTGAGATGCTAACAGAATTGTGGCAGTTTTCATTACTGTCCCAAAAGAAAATAGAAGTGGTACAGGCATGCAAATTAATTAAGATTTTTCTTCTGATTACTTGCAATTATAAGCTGCAAACCTTTCTGTGCAGTGGCAACTTAAAGATATGAAAGAAACTGGAAACACCGAGAAAATGAAATTGCAGAATTACAGACACACACAAAATCCACTCAAACCTGTATTTGTTTTTGTATGTGAGATTATCACTGAAGGCAAAATATAGGTCTCCTCAAATTAAAAAAACAAGTGCTGTTGTTCAGCCAAAAAATTGTAAATAAAATATCTAATTATTAATAAATAAACTAGACATAATGCTTTCACATTCTGTCCAATTCTTTTTACCTTTTTAATAGTTTTGGCAATTTCCCCTCTCTTTCTCTTAAAGAACAAACTTGAACCCAAGCTTTTTTTATATGCTATTCTGTCACTCTGCACTCTTAATTTCCTGGTCTTATAACAGTAGGCAATGAATAGAATATTGCTGTCTTAGGTTACAGTGTAAGATGTAGCCATAAGTATGTATTCTATCACCATCTGTTAAAACCAGGTGGGGCAGTGCTCTTTATCTCTTCCACAGCCCATCCTCCCTCCAGGGGGGGATATCTTCTGTTTGGCAACAGCCTTGTGAAAAGGGTCCTCATGGAGCATAAGCTGCAAAAAGAAATCTCATAAATTTAGTAAGACTGGAAGAATCATTCAATAAGCTGAGTGTCTGCTCATATATCTTGTAGTCAAATACATTTACAGTCACAGTACCAATAACTTGCCTTTAACTACAGAATATTTTGTACTTAGCACTAGCAAATCTTTGTAGTAAATACAACAGAGGCATTTCAGGGGAAAGGTCTGGTCAATAGAAACACCAGGGAGATTTGGTAAATTCTATCTGCAATTTGCAGCATTGCAAAACAACTGAAAGGAGTATTTAACCATTATTTTGCCTTTATCTTTTATTTTCAATTTTTTTTTTTATCATCTCACCTTTTGTATTTGCTTGGAAAGCAAAAAAATTGTGTTCCTAGTAATCTAAATGAGCAAATTACTGGAAAAAGGAATATTTTAAATACTTAGACTACAATGTAGCATCTGTGTTCTGTAAATTATTATATGTTCTATAATAAATCTGTGTTCTCCTGTATTTTATGATGACATCAATTCCCTAAGACAGCATGTATTTATTCCTCCATATGTTCATAATTAATGTACAGTTTTCTTTATATTTTGTGTCAAAGTGTACATGATTTTTAAAGGAAAATATTACCTCCCAAGCTCTCTCTTCCTTTTCTTCTAATGCTTGTAAACCATACTGTAAATATATGGTGATTTTTATACATATTTTTTGAACATTACATCATCTTTTACTGTCTTTCAAAAATATGTATAATATTCTCTGCAGAAACCAGTACTAATAATATTAATAATACTAATAGTACTAGCAATAATAATAATATTAATACAAATGATTGTTTCCATGTTTGCTGGATATGAATCTATAGGATAAACAGGACTTACATCACTTAATAAAAACTTTAGGAAACCTATGGTGAATTGTAACATATAAGCAAGAGTAGATCAATTCTATTATATCATCAACTTCACCAAAGGGTAAAATCATATTTGGAAGGAAAAGGCAGAACATGAAGCAAATCAGAAAAGAAATTTAATTTCTGAGTTTTCTGACACTAGGCAGTTTATGTTTAAAAATCTATGTTCCGTAAACAATCTTTTGCACCGTAATGTCTTATTCTGTTTTATGGTTATGAAAAAGAGAGAAAAGAATGACAGAATGAGCACAGCCAAATTTGTCCTATATGGCCGTATTTCATCTTTGACAGCATTACTTTTCTCCATTAATTCTAGCAGCTTAAACTGCGTTTGAACCCTTGAGGGTGGGCAAGTGTGGGAATGGGTTGTTTAATTTAGGGTTTACAACATAAGCTACAAAATATATACATTTTAAATGAACTAAAGATGTAAGCACAATTAATCAAACAAAATCTCCTGAGCTAGTTTGTGAAGTCTGAATCAAAGGGAGTGTTTGAACTGAATGATTTATACTGGAGGTATAGTTGTCCTTGTTTGACTTGTGATTAGTGAGAGGAAGTCATTAATGGCTGGAAAAGGCAAAGGGTTTTTATGGTATTTGGTTGGAATATTTCTTGCCTATTCTGTTTTCATCTCTCCATTTTGAATTACTTTTTATGGACACGTTTTATTTCTAACTATACTAAATTGTTAAAAAATACTACACGAGTTGAAGGGAGAATCTCACTCTACTGCTATGGTTGCATATACATGTTTTTTTTCAAAACAAGTATAGGTACTACTTTGATGAATTTCTACTGCATTAAAGCATCCATTAAAATATTAATTAAATGCACAGTGGGAAGTCTTGGCTTGGCTTTAGCCATAAGCAAGCACAATTTCTTATGGCTAACTTGCAGTCTTTATCTGTTATGATAAATTAAACCCATTGTAATAAGTCAGCAAAGAGCAACTCACAGCATAAGTTACAGGACAAAATTGTGTTGCCCTTTTTCTTCAGCTCAGGACAGACAGAGGTTGCCAAGAAGAGTAGATTCTTGGCAACTATCAGAGTTGTTAAAGAACCAGTTACAGAGGCAAAGGATCTGTAATCCAGGCTTAAATTCTTACAGTGTGAGATATCAAGAAAACTATCTTGTTCCAGTATATAATTCAATTTAATGCATGTGATACGTTTGTTGCACAGCATTCTGTTCATAGTTGATTGGATCCAGTTTGTATGTTCATCAACAAAAATATTATTTACATAATTTACTTCAATTATTCATGACATGTCTCCGCTATTAAGTCATAACTGTATTTTTGACCAGTCTTAATGAGAAAGAAACAGAGGAAGCTGAAAACTTTCCTGCTTTTATCATCAGTTGGCAGACATCTAGCAGAAGTACTCATTTCATAAGGGGCTGCTTTAAAATAAATTAATTTTGGAAGACTTTGCTTCTGGAAAATATAGGGGAAAACCCCAAAATTTTGGAATAAGGATACTCTCTTTTGCTTCCTTCCTCATATACAGCTAGAAAATTGTGACTTTTCAGGAGCAGCTGGGCCTAGATATGGCAGAGGAAAGGACTGACAGAAGATACTGATTCTAGAGGAGAAAAAAAAATAGATGATTTTCCAAAAGCCCCTAATTTCTAACAAAAGTCTATATGACAGCTGTTCAGAAGCGATCAATGTAGTCATAATTTTTGAAGAAGAAATATGAAAATTAGATGAAATGCAGCCATGTTCCATGGAGGTTTGAGGTAAGTATGTGCCCATACAGACAATTTTCTTCATGGACATGGGCCTTAACCAATTGCATCGGTTAAGGAAGTAATCAGGATCTGATATCAGGGAGTATTTACTAAGTTAACATAGTTATTATTAAAGACTAATTAAAGTATTTTCCTCTATATTCTCTCTCTTTCCATATATCGAGAAAGTTGCATACTATATAGTGAACTGGCAATTAAACTATATTTATATAGTGACTTTATATTATTACAGTCTGTTTAAAATTACCAGAACAATACCCGGGTTTTTTTCAGTGAGAATATATGTACGCTCATATGCTCTTATATATGTATGCATATTTACCTGCTTATAAGAGTTCAGGCATGACTGTTTTCTATTCTGATCAGGTTGTACTAAACTGTTATTACAAGTTATTCACAGGGTTAACAGCTTTTAGATAAAGAGTAACAGCTTTTTAATATATATTACATATATTCCTATATATTTGATTCTTTATTATTCCTAATAAAAATTCAGGCATACAAGTCATGCTCTTGTGAAGAAAATAAAAACGGAACTATGAATTTCATGTAAAATGTGTATTTTTTTTGCTTTGCTTTGATTGCTTCTGATGTATAACTTTAATAATTTGTTTTTCAACAAAGAGAGGATAAAAATTATCTTGTGCTAGTATGCTTTTCTCTATGAATAACAACCTAGAGTGGACAGGAGAGTAAGAATCATTCAATTCAATTTTCCTCATCTTCCCAGGCCCTCTCATCTGTTACCCTTAGAGGAATTGTACTTGTTTTTCTTGTTCAGGCATGCATTTACATCTTCCTTGTGAATACTTAGTTTCTTCTTTGAGAGATAAATGAGATTTTAAACTCATATTTAGAAGTAATTTCCACTTTAGGACACTTCTTAATTTGACTATTGGGTTGTCACTACAATCAACTCTTAAGTCTGCCAGCTAGCTGGTATTCTGATTTACTGTTGTCTGTTGTCATTTCTTATTCATTCCCATTGATTGTTTCATTTCATTTAGCTATCATTATTGTCTATGTTGTTATTGTTATTATAATTGTTATTATTATTGTTTTTTTCCATGCATTTAAACTTTAAAAGTTTCTGCTCAGGTTAGGCAGAATCCCACTGCTTACTGCTGAATTTTTCTTTACTGATATGTATGTTTACTACCACAGCATGGTTTGTTCTTTCATTACCTAATTTGATTCTACCCTATGATTTGACAAGTGCTGCCAATAATATAAGTCCAAGTCTGAGTTCCAGTTGCTGACCATGGGTACCAGTAGACCAGCTGGGTGGATGACTTTGTTGATTTTATATAACTGTGAGTATGAGATATTTCATATTCTGCTCCCACTAGGTGGGAATCAACAGTCGATTTGGAAGGCAAAGGAAATATCTAGAAATAAAATTTTACTTGACAGCTGTTCAAAAGTTATCAAGGAATGTTACACCACAGGATGAAGAATTGTTCTCTGAAGCAGAAACATGACAACTAGATGAAATTCAGCTATGCTACATGGAGTTTCCATAAGAGTTTGTCTTGCCAAAAAAATTTAGTTACAGAATGACACTAGGGCCCAAATAGACAAAGGGAGACTGTCTGGCTGTGCAAAAGCACAGTGTGGTATGGAATCCAAGCTGCTTAAAAAGGGAGGTGTTACTACCCCATAGTTCTTTAATATATTTCAGACATTTCATTTTAAGTTTGCTTAAGATGCAAGCCAAACACCTTGTCTTTTCATAAGTTATTCTGCGGCAGTTATGCAGTGTTACAGCCTCAAGAGGACATACCATCAACAGCAAATGTATTTTGTCCTATAGATTTTGACACCATACACACATACTAGTTTTACAGCATGACATACATTTGTTCCGAGTTCATTACCTTCCTTTCTCCCTCTCTCACTTTCTCTGTTCCTTCAGACTTGAAAGTCATTCTGGTTATTCTGGTGTCCATGGACTTGACAAGCTTTGATTTGTTTCTCTAATAATGAGAAGATATCTTGAGTGTTGTTCTCGTGAATCAATTTGAACTATCAGATTTAAAAATTATGTATGCTCTCCAATGAATTAATGAAAATTCTTAGACACAATACAGTTAACAGTTGGCAAAGTGACTCCACATGATTCAAAATATTCCTTTTTTTTTAATTACTTTATTCATGAAGTTTAAAGTCACACATTTTGAAGTAAAACCTGTATCAATATATTGAATACCAGCTGTACTACACTACACACCGTTCAGATATAATATATAGTATCCACATTCATACACAGCAGTGATGAAAATAATGCTTTGATTAAATAAGATATATTACACACAGAGGACACAATTTTTGACCTCTTGTACATTAATTAAAATTGTAAATACTTTTATTAATTTGAATGGCTATAAATCTACATTTCATTCTTTTGCTTAATTCTTACACTAAAACTTTGTATTTCTGATTTTTGTTTATGCCTACGTGTCTAAAACATATGGAGCAATTCTACAGCTTCTTCAGCCTTCTCTTGCCGAAGGAGAGAATCTGAAGTTTTCCATGAGAGTCTAGTGATACATTTCAAAATTGCAGTTGATTTGTAACATAAATGTATGAGTGAGCCTTCTCACTTCAGCATCACTTAATTCCTGCAGCACTCCCAAGAGACTGCTCAGTCTCAGAAGAAAGAATTTAATAGAACTGTGCCTCTGTCTTGGGTTGCAAGGCAAGACAGAATCAAAAGTATGTATTCTATTACTATTTCTTGAAACCAGCTGGGGAAGTGTTTTTCTCTCCTATGAGCCATTCCTTGTGACTCCAGGGGGGAGGAGGTGGGTGTTTTTTGTTAATGGGCCAGCTGTTAAAACCAGGTGGGGCAGAGCTCTTTATCTCTTCCACAGCCCATCCTGCCTCCAGGGGGGGATATCTGCTGTTAATGGGCCCTTGAGTCTCACTGCAGGACTGATAAAATTACATCATCCCGTTGTGAGATGCTCCATCTGGGGGGAGGAGCCAAGCATTCCTACCTGGATAAAATCTGAGAGTCAGAACACCAGGGCAGCCTGTTTGCACTGGATTCCCAGAGCAGGATCAGACCCATCTTGCCACCACTGGACCTTCAGAGGAAAACTACAGCCTTCTACGGGATTATCTCTGTTCCAACAGAACCGCATCTGTCATTCCAGGAGAACTTAATTGGACTGCTACCAACACCCTGACCAACAGGGTGTCAGGTTGTATTCTGACTCTGTCAGTGTTTTCTTTTTTTTAGGTTGCTTTTTTTTTGTACTACATTTTTATTTTTAATATTCTTAGTAAAGAACTGTTATTCCTATTCCTGTATCTTTGCCTGAGAAACCCTTAATTTCAAAATTAGAATAATTTTGAGGGAGGGGGTTTACATTCTCCATACCAAGAGAGGCTCTGGCTTTTTCCCTAGCAGACATCTGTCTGTTCAAACCAAGACAACCTCAAAGACAAAACCAAATAAAAGACAGCAGTAAGATAAACAGCATTTTAATTTTTAGCAGGCCGAAATCAAAACTGTCAATTTGTTGCATTTCAAAATTTATGATCACAAAAACCACACCTGAAAACAGGATTTTATAATATGCTCTACAGAATTCAGCTTAAAAAATGTTATCACATTATTATTTCTAGTGAATTTAATTACATGAATGAAACTGCCATGTATTGATTTTTAATATCATAAGCCTTGAATAGCTCAAAAAGTATTTTGTGAAGTTGTTGCTTATTTTTAGTATTTATCTCTTGCAGAGATAATTACATGTTTTGCCAATAGAAAAATCTCTCTTTTGATACCTTAGATAAATACAGATATTAAATAGTGTAACAGAATAATTTGCAAAGATATGCTATTATTTCTCTTGTCGTTTTTAATGCAAACCAGGAAACAATGAGGATTTTGGAGTGGAAATCCAAAAAACAATTAAGATGCTGGAGCATGTCCAGAAAAGGACAAAGGATCAGGTGAAGGGTCTAGAACACAAATCTAGTAGCAGTTGAGGGAGCTGCAGTTGTTTATTTGGGAGAAAAGGAAGCTCAGGGTAGATCTTATCTCTCTCTGCAACTATCTGAAAGGAGATTGCAGCTAGGTGGAAGTCTGTCCTTTCCTCCAAGTAACTCTCAGAAGTCTGAACAGCACAGGGTTGATTTAAGTTTGATTAGAATAGATGGAGAAGGGAAAAGGGTCTCAGTTAGCTGTAATTTCTGTTCAGTTTTAAGAATCAGGATTTTTGTTCTATCACTCTCAAAAATTACTGCACATGTACAAGTACACAAAATTATACCTCTTCCCTTGCCATGAAGAGTAAATAATGTGGATTTTCAGTGTGAGCATTTCCTTAAAGCAAGAAAAGATAAGAATGCTAATAAAGCTGACACTTTTGCAGGTGGCTTTTAGATCACATCGTTTTAATTCAGAATGTAGTTTCTGACTCACTAGTAAACAGAGAAAAGATTAAAGGCAATTTTAAAGGGATTATAAAATGCTGAAATTTTTTTTCAAATCTTAAATTCAAGCTATTATTGGAATTAATTTATTTTCCCTCAAATATACGAAGTAATCTACATTTATTTCTTTTCTTGAAAGTTTTCATTAAAATTCTTAGTAATGCTTCATTAGCTCTATAGTATTAAAGACATTATGCAGGGTTTTTTTTGTTTTTAAACTGAAAGTAAAAGATTTAATCAAAAAGAAGCTGCAGAACCTGGCCAAATAATTAACAGCTTTAGCCCAAAGGAACATACATATATACACAGCTATATATTTAATGTTATCCTAATACAGCCCATTTGTGTTTCCATATCATATTAACTACCAAGCAAGTTTTGATCATTTATGAATGCTGAAGTTAATGCATGTAATTAACTCTAAGATGTCATTTCCATATCAGAATGTGACTATTCAACTGCATTTTTTTTTCATTTTGCATTTGTTTTAGTGTAACTGATGTTTTTCATGTAGCTTCTGAAAGTTAGTTTGTCTGGTCTCCATTATAGACTGGAGAGCAATTGATTAATGACAAGCAAAGAAAAATAAAACAGAAAATAATTACTTAAATGACTATCTGAATTTTGTTAAACTCCATTCCACCATTCTGGTGGATTATATAAACTGGTTCTTAACTGCTGAGCATGGAGGCAAAATGGGTTTCACAAACTGCATGAAGATCTGAGGGAGGGGTTTTCCACAGAACTCAGTAGCTCAAATTTTGTGTCAGAACAGGTAACACAGAGACTGGAAAACACATGCTAATTAAAACCATGGTAAAGTTTCTTCCCAGGATAAGCTGAAGGGAATGACTGGAAATGTTTTCTATCATGTTATTGATATTTATTATATCAATTATATATTAGCAAACATAATTAACTTCTGTATTATGTTTTTAAGAAGTAAAACTCAACACCAGAGATTATGATTCCCTTTGCTAAAAATGTTCTTTGGTGAAATTAATTTTATGTCACCTTTCTTTAATGCTGAGATGGTAACAACTCCAACAAGAGTTTAGACAAGACCACTGGGTTCTGATCTCTGCTAGAACTGAAATGTTCAGTTTAAAAGCAACCCAAAGCAATCCTTTTAAAAACAACCAAAGTGAAATTTCCTCATAGCATGTTCAGAAGAACCTCACACCCCCACCTATCCTACAATGATTTCCAGCTTTTCATTGTCATGCATGTTTTACATTCACAACTTTAAATGTAGCATTAGTGGGATGAATTAGATTCACAGGCTAATCCAAAAGTGTTGTCTAGTCAACAATAATGCAAGCTAACAGTAAATAATTCAAACTGTACAGTAAATAATCACACTCTAATGTAATTTAAAAGCTCTTGCTAGTTTTCTTACTACAAACTAGGTTTTTTGTTGACAAAATAAAATGAGAAAGTTATACATGTAACATAAGTTACATTTTTCTTCTTGATCATAATTGATCAAGAAAAAAAAATGTCTGGTTCTAATGCACTTATTTGTGTTGAACAGTTCCTTAAATTGTAAATGAACTCAGTAAGAGACTTAGGTCCCCAATTAATTTTAAAATATATATCCATGTACATCTTAAAAGCAACTAGGGAGCAGCAGTTCATGGCTGATTGGCTGAAGGTAAGGGAAAATAAAGTAGAAAGTTATTCTTTAAATGAGTATCTGAATTTTGTGAAACTTCAATAATCAGTCATCATAAAAATTCTTTACTGATGCAGAGAAAAATAAAGACATTAAACTGCTGTTCCTCTGCTGTCTTAGAGAGATAGAAATATAGGTAAAGTGGAAAATTAAGATAAACTCAAGGGGCAAAAAAAGGGGTAAGAAGGAAAGAGGAAGAGAAGAAAAGAATATAGGAAGTAAATGAACTCAGTCTTAAGTACTGCCATTAATTTATTACCTGTACAAAGGAAAAAAATAATTATTAATAATTATTAATGTATTTGTATAGGGGATTAAGACTAAAAAGCCATGAGTTTCTGAACTATGTACAGACCACATTTACATCTCCAGATAAATTTTACCTCTTTGGTGAAAATAATTTTCTTTGCAGAAAGCCTGAACACTTGACCTGAATGTGAATAGGCTATGCAGACATTCAGGTATACAAACTTCTCTAATTCTCTATGTACTTACAACTTCAGTTTATAACTGGAATAGTGGTGTGTTACAGCCACTGAACTCCTTCCTGAACTCCTTCCATGTTGATCTTTCTTTCCTGTAGGTGTAAGATTACCAGCATTGTCTTTCTTGTAACTAACTGGAGTACTTGCACATCTCAAAACTACACCACTTTTCTCATGTAGTGTATACGTAAACCCCAGAATATATAGGAGTTCTTTTTTATTTTTTTCTCCACTTGTAAAGCAGTTCTGACAGCTGTCTAAACTTTACCACACATTCGTATGTAAGCAGGTAACACAGGATCCAAAGGATCTAAAAATAAAATAAATTTGCTTTCCTTTTTCCCTGTCATTAGAGTATAAGGATTTCAGTTTTTATTACTACTTTCTCAGTTCAGCTACTCTATCTTTAAAATAACACTAGCCCTACAATGACTTTTCTATTCCTTCACTGTTTCTCACATACCATCCTCCTCTTATCTTCTATTATTTGCCTTCAAAACCATGAAAGTTTGCCTGGCAGGGCTTTAAGTTCAGCAATTGGTTTTGTCACTTCATTCTTCAGTTCTCAGGAGTTTGTGCTGGGCTCAAGGCCATCTTGATGAGACATATCAATGCAATCTGGGGTCAAACTGTGGTGGATATAGCTGTGTGAGGACACTGTGGTAAAATATGCCTAGAGTATCCTTACCTCCCTTGGGAGGTGTAGTTAAACTCAGTCATCATTATTCTTTCTCTGAGCTGTGGTCTGTGTATCCCTGTCTGTGCATGTACCTGGCGGATTTCCTAATTTTGGCTTGCTGATGTGACTCACAGCTTGATCTTAGACCCGCCTTGCCACTGTGAACCTGCCTGACTGTTACTGGACTGTCTGATACAGCTTCCTGTCTCCAGACATGTCATCTTTGCTCAAACACTGTAGGACTGCATCTTTTGGTGATGAGAACACTGCTCCATCCTGACTCATTGAGACCCTTGGCTCCCAGTGGGCCTTCCTTTGAGAAGTCTGTCTTGGCTGCACCCTGACACTACCATGCCTACATTTCTGCTGTATGATGTCTTATTTCTCTGCATTGCTGTTATAAATTTCAACATCACCTTGCTTCTTCACTCCTGCTACCATTTCATCGTTAATTTGTAGCCATCTCTTTATCTAACACTTTCCCACCAGGCTAATGCAGCTCTGTTTTTCATTGCCCAGTTTGAGATTTATCTATAACAAGAAGGACATAGACATATTTCCTTTCTTTTAGCTGTAGAGCAGTACTCACACAATTGATTTCAGATGTTTAAATTTGTTTAAAGACAGAAAATAAAATGTGTTGGTGCATGATTTTATTAATTTCATTTTCTTAGTGTGAAGTTTCAGTAGGCTACATGAAACTGAGCGAGGTGAAACTCTTGACAATATTAACACAACAATATATGATATCTTCTAAGACCAAGCTATGGTACTCTGGATTTACACTACAGGGAATAGATGGGCAAAGTAATAGCTAGCAGAAAATCCTTACAGAAAGCTTGGGCTCATAGCTTTGTGGAAGATTACTCTGCTATGTAATTAATTTCCAAAAATGCTTCTAGTGTGAAGAAGTTGAGAACTAGAAATCAGCTGCAATGGATTGTTGCAAGTGTGTTTTCTTCTTTTGTTCTTTTTAATGATATTTGTTACAAAATTTTGAAGAATCAAGCATTTTTAAAGGAAGTAGAATGAAAAGAAGAGCTTTGTAAAAAAGAAAACAGATATTTCTATAGCTAGTAAGAATTAATATAGCGAGTACGGTAGTGTGTAACTAGATACTACAAAGAAAATACTTAGCTACATATTTGCTCAGTGCTCATAAATCCTCATTGTTTTCTGCATACATCCAAAAATAAAGCATTGCAGCCATGAAGGCAGATACCTCAAAGTCAGTACCTTAATTAAATGCCCAAAGTGCATGGGAGAAATTGGCTGCCTAAGAACTGTTTACAGTGCTGGGAGCCAGTGCAGGTAAAGGTGTACATCTTGCCTCTTTATTATTCATTTTGTCAATAATGATTTTTGGAGACATTGTGATTCAAACTGAAAAAAACCTCTCTTAGTGGGCACTCAAGGTCTGTTTTGTATAGCTATGCTAAGTTATCTTTAAACTTTTTTTTTTTTTTTAATGAAGATCATTTTTAAGGAATGAATTAGTAGACAGAAAACTTACCTGTGATATGAAAGATCTGCTGAAAATTCTACCTTATGGTGAGACTAAAAAACCACAGTTCGGTCTCATTTTCCTGAAAGTTTTTTTCATCTTTAAGTTATGTATTATGGAAAGGATATAGATTTTGAATGAGTGTTCTACTTTGTATAAAAAAGCTGAAAACTAATTTGGCCAGAGAAGGAGAACAAGGCTGAACAACATGAGAGTGCCTAGTAACTACAGTAATCCTCTAAAAGATGAGGATAAGACTGTCCAATATTTGTTCCACAGCTTGATTAGAAATTTTGTGTGAATAAGGCTTTGTGAAAAGTACATGTCCAATTTTTGGCATGGGGAGAGACTCCATTATGCAATCCATTCCTCCCTCAAGTCACTCAGATACAGAGTGACAGAGTCAATCCATCCAAATTTATTAATGAATTTCTGCTGAATTGTTAAGCCTATCAAATGTACAGATCCACAGATTTTACAGGATGAAAAAATCAGGAAACATTTTTGAGAATTCAACATCAAAACTGGCAGGCATTCATATCTGTAAAGCAACTTACTATTTTTTTCAGCTGTGTCAATAGGACACTAATGCCAGACTGAAAATCAACTCAAGGAACAGGTCATATTTCTATATATAAATGTGCAACAGACTGTGCAGAAACAAGTGACTAATCCTTTTAGGTGGTAGGTGAATGGGCCTTGGTGAGGTTGTTTTGCTATTGCAGCCCCATCATTATATCATGGCTTGAAGTGACGCAGGTACATACACATGTAAAATTTCAGATTCCTGGAGAATTTTAATGATAAAAGATAAGAAAATTGCAGAAATTATGTAATTCCACATTTCAGACAGGGAAATTTTGAAGATCTGCATCTTGATTTTAGAATCTATGTTTTAATACAGCTCATTGGAAAATCAATTTAACTCAAAAAACTCCTGAACAACTCAGATACTTGGTATACTGAGCTTAGCTTGTTTCAGGGGTTTCTTCAATGTGAAGTACTACTTCCAAAGTTAGAGAACTGGTGAAATTTGTCCTGGTTTCAACCGGGATAGATTTAATTCTTTCTCAGTGGCTGTTACCGTGCTGTGCTTTGGATTTGGAATGAGAATGGTGTTGATAACACAATGATGTAATGGGTTTTTGCTAAGTTGGATTTTTTTGTTTGTTTCATGCTCTGCCAGTGGGAAGGAACACAAAAGAAATTGGGAAAGACTGTGTCTGGGACAGGTAATCCGAACAGGACAAAGAGATTTTACATACCACAGAATGACATGCCTAATATATAAAGTGGGGGGAGTTACCTGGAAGCACAGCCAATCTGGGTTTGGGAAGTGGGATCTGACATGGGTTGATGGCTGGTGAGCAATTTCATTGTGCATGACTTGTTTTTCCCTTTTTATTATTATTATTTTTACCGTTTACTATTAATACTACATTTTACTTTATTTTCAATTTTTAAACCGTTCCTATCTCTTATAAAAGATTTTCATTGATTCACCTCCTCATTCCCTGGGGGTTGGGGGAAAGAAAGGGGAGGTTGAGCAAGCAGCTTCACGGTGCTTAATTTTCAGCTGGGCTTAAATCATAGGAGGATTATATTTAGAATACTTTGCTAGATTCCATAACAACAAAACTCATTAACAGGTCTTGGAGTTTGTTAATTTCTATAGGTTCCAAAAATACATTTTTTTAAAATACAAAGTTCCCATTTTTATTCTCTTCTTTTTCTCATTCATCCTATAACTTTTTCCCAGAAAGTTTTCCAACACGTCAGGAAAAGATACTCAGAGACACTCATCTTTCCATTTTCTAGTGGAATCCATTGTCATTGAAGTTATAAATTGGATTAAACAATTATGATTAATTGTACCTGGTCATAATTTTCAAAATATACTTAGATATTTAAGAAATAAAAGATGCAGACAACACTTTGCTCTTCATTCAAAATGGAAGAAAAAGTATGCAAAAATTAATCTTCAGCAGGTTTAGTATACTACTGTTCTGATTATATTACTTGTATTATGATCTGATAGGTTCTGATTATACTATGAACTTCTCTGAAATGGTGTATCTATTATTTTTTCAGTTTAGTGTTGTAAATAAAAAATTTCTTTCAAGTGTAAAATTGCTTGTATTCTTATTCAATGATTTCCCATAGAAAATAAAAATGGGAAATGTGATCTGTTAAGCCATTTATGACATTACATGTTCAGTGTCAGCTTTTTTATCCAGCTCAACAAACTTCTTGACTGTATTAAACCAATCTGAAAGATCAATGTGACTGACAAAAGTATGGTTTTCTATTTCATAACTGGCTGATATTAGCAAATATGAAAAATATGACAGTATGTTAGGGCAATTTCCATTACTAATACATCGAATACCATGGCAGAATGCTTCAGAACATTTATTTTGTATTCACTTAGCTGATGGTTAATGTGTTGACACTGATTATTTTGGATGTTTTCCTACTTGATTTTTGTTGAATTTGCTCAACAGAAAAAAAAAGCATTAAGCAGAGGATATGTAATTAAATATGATCAACTCCCTGTCAGCTCTGAAATTATGCAGGATCTGCTTCTTCACTGGATCCCCATAGATCTATGAGGCCTGATGAAGGCCAAGAATCCTCAAAGAGCTGGCTGATGTCATTGTCATACCTCTCTTGATGGTTTTTGACCTGTCTTGGGAATCTGGAGAAGTCCCAGATAACTCAGAACTGGTGAACATTGTCTTGCTTTTAAAGAAGGGCAGGAAGCAGGACCCCAGAAACTACAGGTTCATCAGTTTCACGTCAGTGCCTGGTAAACTTATGGAGAAGATTGTTCTGGGAGTTATTGAAAGACACCATCTGTACCGTTTCTGACATTTCTGACATTCTTACCTCCTATATTTATTCTGTCTTTCCCTATTGCAGGGCGAAAACTGATCTACACAAAATAATGCATGAGTGAGTGCATTAAGGGTTGATGTACTATTTTGATGATGTTTTCTGTTGACCAGATCAAGAAAGTATTTTGATCTCAATGCCCCTCTTACAACGGCTGTGTTTTAAGGCAATCAACAGGGCAATCTGATACAACAGATATCCTGATGGCAGCACAAGTATTGAACTGGCATTTGCCAATTTAATTCATGTATGCTATAAATTAGTTGGATGAAGCCCACAGTTGCTTTCTTACAGTTTTGTCTATTATATAGCTGCAACTCTTTTGCCAGTAAGTATTATGAGTAACAGCAGACTCAGTGACAAGTGACAGTGCAGCTATCGAACTTCTAGGAGAAAATGACTGAACTTCTCTTGAACTTGTATATTCAATTTTGTGGTGGAAATATCTTTATAATAAATATTTTTGTATGGTTTGTACTTTTATTCCTTAATTTTAGTCCTAATGTATGGAATATTTATCACACATTGTTCTGCATACAGTTAATATTTGTATAATATTATGAATATGTATATGTATATTATATATGCTGTCATATTAACATGAAGTTATATGTATATGTACATATTTTATATGTATACTTATACATTTATTTTTATACACTTTTAATAATAAAACAGAATCCAGTTCCGTCAGTTTTTCAGAGCTACAGTGTCTTTGTTTAATCAAGGGGTCTGTACTAAGCACCAGTTACTATGGAAACCTGGAAAGATTGGAACTCAAATAAATGTGTTGCCTAACAGTATGATGCTGAAGACTGATATTCACCATGACAAACCTGATGTGTAGTGATCAAGAAAACCATCTAAATTAAAGAAAAAGCAATCAGGAAAAAATAATCTTCCATTCTTGCTTTCTCTCCACCCCCAGCTCCCTCTCCAAAAATCAAAATGACTAAATGAATAAATGAAAAGCAATCTAATAGGGAAGAATAATATTGTACTCTCAGTAAAGAGAAGTGAGTTGCTAACAATATCCCATACTGTATTTGGCAGTAGGTAACTGTGAGAAACAAAATATTTAGTGTGCAACATGTGGATGGAGTTCTTGGAGAAGAGTTGATGTGACAGTGTAGTATGAAGGGAGAAAAATGAGATATGTGTATATGTTCACTAGCAGAGATACTGAAATAGTTTTTCTTTTAGTGCCAGATGTTCACTAATGGCACTTGACTCTATGGCTCTATTTCAGCTGATATTGAGTATGCAGCTGCTTGATGTCTTCAGTGATTAGCTAAAGCTGAGGTTTAAAGGGGGCTATCTGCCTGAAACACCATCCAGACAGAAAGAAATAGTGATGGCACGTTGCAGTGGATGCACAAGGCAATTTGAAGAAGTGACACAGGCTCAGTTGACTGAAAGAGCAGAATGATTTATTACCTGTGTGTGCCATGTAAGGCTCTTTTATTCCTTTCACCACTTTGTGTATCTGAACACTCCATCACAGTATGTGAAAAGGTGCACTTTTGAAACAAAACAAAGCAAAACAGAACTTAAGCAACCTGATTTTTTGCTCCTTTATCTAGTGTGATTCTGAAGTTCTGAGTTTTCTAAGTATTTTACTTTTCATAGACTCATAGGATCAAATCAGTAAAGCTGGAAAGGCCTCCGAGATCATCAAGTCCAACCTTTGATGAAACAGCATCATGTAAATTAAACCGCAGCAGTAAGTATCATATCCAGTCATTTCTCGAATACTTTAGAGATCATGACTCCACCGCCCTGGACAGCCTGTTCCGAAGATTGCCCATCTTTTCAGTGAAGAAATTCTTCCTGATATTTTACCTGAACCTCTTTTGGCACAGCTTGTGACCTGTCCTGTTGCTGGTTGCCTACCTGCTTTCATGTAAATGTATGAGCAATAATAAGATCTCCCCTGAGCTTCTTTTTCCCCAGATTAAACAACCTCAGCTGTTACTCATAAGCTCATTGTACTCCAGCTTATTCACCATCTCCATTGCCCTTCTCTGGCATTATTTCAGTATCTCAATGTTTTTTTATAATGAAGGACCCAGATCTGAGTACAAATACTTTAGGTATTTTAGGTGTGACCTCACCATTGCTGAGTACAGAGGGATGATCACGTCCCTAGTCCTGCTGGCCAAACGATTTATTTTTTTTCTTGCTTCTTTAGAGAGAAATAATTTTGCCTACTTTATTCTGTGTAGAACAAACTTTTGTTGAAATGAAAAAACAAAAAAAGGGGAAAACACTTGTATTTTTCTACCACTGAATGAAAGTCTCGTGGTTTCTGCTTTTCTAAGCCATAAATGCCAGAAACACCCTAGCATGTATAAAAAAGTTTGGAGAAATTAAACCCACATAAACACTTTGAGAGAGATTCTGGGTAAGAGCTACAGTTCAATAAAAAAATTACAATAAATGCAATGACACAGAAAAACTGGCTTACACCCACAAAGTCAGAGTAGTACAACCTGGCTGCTGTTGGTCGCGGTGGTGGTCACAGTCCATTTAAGTGGTCATTGCAGTCCTGTTGAAGTGATGGTTGAAACAGTGATCCTGTGAGAGGTCTGGTCCTCCTCTGGGTCCATCCAGCCATGGTGGTGTCTCAAGCCCACCAACCTCAGGATTACACATGGTTAGGTTCAGGTGGTACCTCTCCCAGGGCAAGGAGTTTCATGATGGAATTATGTCCTATGAGCCATAGGATATTTTTGGAGTCCTTGATGGTCACTGGAGCTGCCTATTCATTCAGTTCATGATGGCCCATTAGCAGAGGTGACCCCTCATGGTGAAGGTAAAGCAACACCACTCCATCTCCATTTAACACCCAGCTTGTAGCCTGAGGGGTTGTGTGTGCACTGGGCAGCTACTGGGAATGAACAATTTTTCACTGCAGACAGGGGAGAAGAATACCAGTTACACAGTGCTAAACTTCTGTAACCACAGCAACTTCATAAAGAGATTTAACCCTTAGGATATCAGGCACAAGATGCTGTATCAGAATTGTTCTATTTATAACTTGATGTAGATCTTCAGCATTCTTTGACACTTGAATTTTTTTTTTTCCTGTTGATACTCTCGTTCCTTTTCAATGATATATTCTTTCTGCTGTGGACTAATGGATTTCTGCCAGAGGCATTATTTTAATTATTTAGGATCAAAACATTAACTGATAATTGTTTCGTTCTGATACCTAAGCAGAAATTCTCTCTCTCTTTGTCTTCTCTTTTTTATTATGGAAAATCTTTCCAGTTGAGAAGGGAAAAGCTTTTCCAAAGCTAAAAAACACCCATTCAGAAAAGCAAACAAGTAAAGAAATTTGTATAGCTTACGACATTGATAATGAATTTTTTTCAAGATAACCCCAGAAGGTCACTCTTGGTTTTGTGGATAATAGAGTGAGGAACGTTAGGAAGAGGAAATCTACCCACTGATATTAATATGGCATCTTGAATCTGTAAAGGTGACTCCTTAAAGAATGTCTTTTTTGACAGATGAGGGATATAGTTTAGGAAAATTTCACTTCTCAGTTGTGTATGAAATTAAATTTATATTCAAATTAATCTGCATGGGTACCGTATATATTATCCATACAGCCTTCTTATAATTTTGACATAAGAAACAGTCCTACTTTGTAATTTATCATTGTTGGGACAAAATCTGCAGCTTTATTTTCCTTCTGTTTTAAACTTGAAAGCTGAAGATATAACGCCTTAGGTAATTTTACCCTATTTTGTACTTCCTTTATCTTTTAAACGACCATTTTCATTTCACCAAACAAGCTAGTTTTTAAGATTGTAATATGACAAAAAGTCATATCAGAAACTGATTTATATACACTGTAGACCTCTTATAGTATATTTAATATGTCTATTATTTTCTCTTACTGTGATAAAACCAGCATATGTTTTATTGTTTATTTTCGTAATCCACCTTCAATGATTCACCATCCATTCACTATTAAACTTCCTATCATCTCGTCTATTATAAATAGCAAGCAGGAGGGAAAATACATGAGTTTGAAAAGAAAAAAAGGACATATACTCCTCCTTGTAAAACTGATGTCAGCATCTTATGCCTGGTTTGTGACAACATAAGCCAAATTATTGAAAAGACAACAGCAAGGTATGTTCCTATATCTTGCTTAATAAATTGCTTTCAATTTATTAATTGAGCTAAATATGCCATCTTTTCTGCTTCTACATGTTCTGATCCACTGTCTTGGTTACAAAGTATGCATGTATCATAGCAAGAAAAAACACTGCACCAACCCACAAAATCTCAATGAATTTGGTAAAGAAATATACAAAAGTTTTAAGTAGGAAAATACAATGTACAGAAGCGAGTCAGGTCTGGCTCCCTGCATCATGTTCAGCCAGGAAGGGCAGGAGATGGTACCAGCATACACACACACACACACACACACCCACCCACCCACCCAAGGGGTGATGGCCAAACTGAAATGGGGCTCCAGAGCCATGGGCAAGGGAAGGATGGAGGCCCCAGAGAGGTTGGTAAGGGACACCGCAGTTTACTAGGGCCCTCAACAGGCACGAGTGGCTGTGGCTGTGCCCATGTACACCAAGACACCAGGATTGGTTAAGACCACCAATGAAGGCATGGCTCTGGAAGCTTAAGACGTTCTATGGAGGAAGAGATAATTAAGTTTTAATTCTAGAACAGTATAGGAGAAAAAAACCTATTCATATAAAGATGAAATTGTTTTAGAATGGACAGAGATTCCACAAGCTAGGCAATTCTCCATTTACTTCAAGTTGATGGATCTGGTGCTAATGCATGTACCCAAAAAGAACATTTTACTTTTCACATTGTTGAGGAAAATAACAAAGGAGTAACAACTAACTATGAAGACATTGATATATTTCACATATTAATACAAGGTATTGTCAACATTATTTTGTGTATATGATTATTTTTATTTTGAAGATAGGACTGCAGCAATGCATAAAGGTTAAGGCAAACTTTTCAAGCTTCAGGATTGCTACTCACTGGGCCACTGAAAATCACATGATCATTGACAGGAGTGATGCTTGAGTTTCCTGAACTCCAGTGGAGCCCTCCAGTAAACAGTTCATAATTTGTTACGTTGTTTTGTTGGGTTGTTTTTCTTGTGTGTGTACTTTTGTTTTGTTTTTATTTTTGTTTGTTTGGTTTTTGGTTTTGATTATTTTTGTAATATAGTAATAATTATGTAAGTTAATTTGGCATTTCTGCTCATTCTCTTTCATTTTTTCTTCTCTCACATGGACATAAAAACATTTAAAAGGGCAAAGTATTTATATATATGTATATATCTTTACATATATATAAATGAGCTTGAGTACATACATTTAAAGTTGTTCCTATATTATCAGAAAAGCAAGCTGAAATAACGTTTTCTTGCAAGCAATATTTAAGTACTATAGACATGAGTCTTGTTTCATACTTAGAAGATAAATTTCCTGAATTTAATTTGACTAGCAGTTTGAGCACAAAACATATGGGCATTTATGTTTAGATATTGCTATGCTCAGTATGAAAATTGGACATTCATGTAGAACTGCAAAAATAGTAGGGATGACAAGCTAATTTAAAAACGTTTTTAAATTTAATAACAAACACAATTGTGGTGCTGAAAATAACACAACAAGTGAGCGTAGAATAAGCAGCATTGACACCTAAATACTAAAATATTTGAGATCCCGGTGATTATGTTCAAATGGTAAGGAAGAAATATAATAAGATTAAATATAGTTGGGTTTTTTAAATTTTTCTCTCTCAAGAATATAAAGGGATAGTGAAGAAGAAATGTGTACAAAAATAGCTCAAAGGAAATATGACATGAGTATTTTCTTACTGAATGAAACCTGACAGGATAATGGAACTAGAATACCATCACCCTAAATTCACTGTCAACTAGAGCTCAGGGTAACTTACAAAATTTCCCTTTGTTCTAACTAATGTGAATAGGTTTGCCTGGTCTCAGAGAACTCTGCAGACAGCATGGTAAAAAACCCCACATCTTTCACTCTAAATATGTGAAAATATAGATGGGGACAAAATAAACTGAATTTTGGTTTCTTTATTATTCATGAGGGGCTAGATTTTAAAAACCCCCAGTATTTACTGTGAGGGTTTTTTTCATTTTTCACAACATATTGTGAAAAGTAAAAATAATATTGGACATATTAATTTCAAACTGCCTTTAACCTTCTAAGACAATTGAAAGGTGTTTTTTCAATTTTAATAATTTAATGTTTAATTTTCAAATGTCTGGATTGCTTGATCATACCACGGTGAACCAGTTCACATATGGGTAGGTAATCATATCTGAAGAGAGCACCAGTAAACAAGAGGACCCTGCCAAACTCACTTATTATGATGATGATACCATAAACACAGTCCTGTATCCCAGATTCCATGACTCTTGGGCCATTGATTGCTAGGTCTGTGTATTGGGGAGTGACAGGCTTGTAAAAGTACTGTTGTTTTTTCATAGATCTGTCAAGGACGACCAGCCCCTGTATTTGAGATGAGACTCTGCCTCAGGGAACAGACTTATAAAAACTGCCATGGGACACTGTGGTCCATGGTGTCATTTATATCTCAGAACTGTAAATGAAATTTATTATTTTCATTTTCCTTCTGTGTATCAACAGTTACAATGGCATAAAACAGAATTGTACAGGTATATCACACCTAGATTTAACAAACCAAAACTTTTTCACTCAGTATGTACAATAGTGGCAAGCCCATACAGACGTAGAGTCAAAAAAAGGCTTTGTTGGTGTGTTAATTCTTGTCACATTTTTACTGAATAGCCAGGCATGGTATGAAGAGACAAGTTCCTGAAAAATTCTGACTTGCTGTAGAACTTAATGTTCCAACAATGCACAGATGAGGGGGTAGAGGATTTGGGAGACAATACTGATGGAAACATTAGGAGAAATGTCAAAGTGCAAAAGGAGTCACAAGTAACACTGAGATGCAGGTACATGGAAAAGCCAATACTTCTAATTCAGAGATGGTGCTTAGCTCAGGACTGAAAACAAGAAAAAGTACCTTAAAATTATCTTGATGTTATATTCAACATTAATAATCTACCCAGCCTGTGCTTTCCTCCTGATTGTGTAAAAACAGTTTATGCACTCTGTATCTTTGTTGAAATAAAATATTCAAGGGCCCCTCTCTTGCCTTGAGATGACCTGGCATGGCATGGCATGGCATGGCATGGCATGGCTTGTGTGCACACAGCTGAACACTCTCATTGTGCAGAACAGGGAGTCTACACCCACATACACAATTTCAGTTGGTCCCTGGCACGTTTTGTCCTGTGCTGTGCTTGGAAAATTAGCTGGCCCACTCCAAAAAAACACCAAGCGCCAACAATTCCACAGTATAAATGGTCGCAGGACACCACTCAGATGTATATCCTGTTCTGTTTCACTGAGTAGTACAGCCATAACAATGGAAATAGAATACAGTTTAGGAATAGTTTTCAGTAGGGATTTGATCTGACAGAATCAAACATATTTAGACATTATAATTGATCTAAAATGAATGCAAATTTCAAACAAACATGGCCTAAATGAACTGGTGAGCCAATTTCTTTAAGAGGACTGTTGTATTCATTTCAAGTAGTTATCAGAAACAATGCAATTTTCAGTTATCTTCAGTGCTCACTAGGAAATGCAGCATTCATTTAGAGAGGTGGTGTTGTTAATTTTGTAAATAAAACATCCAAGTTTGATGTTCAGGCAAATTTCAGCCTTTCTGACCAAAGAGAACTAAGGCTCACTCTGCAGTAACAAATTAGTTTTCCAGCAATTTTTTAAATTAGTTTTTTTTCTGTACTTGACATTGGTGGGGCAAACTCTCGAGTGCTGTGTTCAGTTTTGGGCCCCTCACATAAAATAGAATATTGAGGTGCTGGTGCATGCCCAGAGAATTTGTTGTCCAGAGAATGGCAACAAATGTCATGAAGGGTCTAGAATATATTTCTTGCAAGGAACGGCTGAGGGAGCTAGGGTTGTTTAGCCTGGAGAGAAGGACATTCTGTGGGGACCTCATTGCCATCTATGGTCACCTCAAATAATGCTTTTGTGGGGTGGGGGTTGGTCTCTCCTAAGGTGCCTGCAGTGAAAGAACCAGAAGAAATGGCCTTAAACTGAGCTAGGAGAGATTCAGATTAAAAATTTTCACTTTTACAGTATTCAGGCATTATAATAGGTTGTCCAGGCTGGTGATGGATCCACCATGCCTGGAGGTATGTAAGCAGCATCTAGATCTGGCACTGGGGGTTGTTTCAGTGGTTTGGGGTTTACAGTGGTGGAGTCTTGATGGTTGGAAGATTGTCGCGGTGCGCTCCCTAACTGCCTGCCCGGCTAGCCCTGGCACACCGGCAGCACAATGGGTGAGGCTCAATCCTCGTAAAGATCTCACCTATCCCTGTGGATTCTTGGCTCCCTTTAGCAACACGGCGTGGTGATGGTGAACAGAAAGGAGGACTCTCTGAGGGGACAACTGAGAAGGTTTATTAGAAATTCACGCAGGCATCCCCTAACCCTTGGAGTGCCAGCCTCCCAGAGCGAGAGACACTGGGTTACAATATCTTATATTTGGGGGAAGAGAAGAGGGGGCAGGCTCAGGAGATGATCGATCAGGTGAGACGGAGGTGGCTCTCAACATAACATACAACAAGGCTGACAAATAACAAGGGGCAGGAGGGGATTTCTCCAGAGCTTTGCCCAATCACCTAGAGCCTTCCCTGGAACTTTCCAGAGGTAGGGAAAGGCCCCAGAATGATAGGCAGTCCCTAGGGGCAGGGATCAAGGGGATTGACAATGGAGTCTGAGGGGAAAGCAACTTTGATTGTATGGGGAAAACCAACTTAAGAGCGGGAAAAATACAGAGGGGAGAGTGGAGTGAACCATAAGAGAACTGGGGTACATGGAACTGTAAAAGTACAGAGAACTGAATTACAAAAACATAATACAAAGCTGAAAAGCACCACCACATCGGATGATCTTAGGGGTCTCTTCCAACAATGATGATTCTATTATTTCAGTACAATATTCCGTGACTCCAGCCCAACTTAGAAAATCAGTTTTTCAGGCATAATAAATGTCTAGGGCAAGATTTCACTTGTTTATTTTCTCTTTCAGGCCCTTACTGTGACTGTTAATACTCAAACAAGGTTCATCCATTAACAGACATACTCCTGAATTAGCACCACACAGTCTGCAATCACTCTGCAGTGGAAATCCTCAATTTTTTTTCGCTTCATTTTTAAAAGGTGTCATCTGTAGCAAATCTGACCAATTCCATGTATTCCCAGTGAGGGCAGTTAAGCAATTCACCATCAAGGTTGGACTTCTTTGGAACCAGATTCAGTGGGACAATACTAAGCTCCCAAATTTTCTCAAAAGAGTTTTGTGGCATATGGAACATAAATTTGTTATATTTGGCTGTTCGCTGCTTAGCAGCTGCAGCTGCTTGCTATGGTGTTCATTACTGTCAGTTCTGATCTCTTTTTTCATGTTTGTCACATAGTCTGTGAGTGTCTATCAAATTTGGCCTACAAGAGAATATATCAGTATTCTGGTAGTCTAAGCTGTTCAGGTGATGAATACTAAAATACTGATTCTGTAGATCTGACAAGCCTTTTCCATTGTGACCCTCCAGACTACAAGATTGAAAGCATAGCACAATTTAGAACTGTACACTTTTGTATACAAGTATTGTACAAATGATGAAGAGCATGCATTGTAACCATGCCTTAGGTGATGCAGTATCTTCTCCCACACTGTTACTGCTTGCTGTAAATATCAGTAATAGACTATTTGCTGTTTCCATCTAAAATTGCACTGCTTCATTTTTATAAATGAGAGAAAATCTAATAACTCCAGGTCACAAAATCTGTCTTGGATCTGAAACACTAAAGCAGCTTCAATAAGTACCATATTTTAATAATATACAGGCAGGATGCAGGCTTTTTATATGATAGTAGTGTGCTAAAGGAAAAACATTCACAATAGTGTGTCCTTGGGGGAGTCATTACCAGGTATCAAAAAATAACTGTAACAATACCAAAACTGCATCTTCTGCTCTTTAAAGCGTCTTGAAAAATGAAGTAAATGTTTAAAGGGAAAAATTCCTTTGCAGGCATGAAAGGTAAGAGCATAACTTGACAAGTAATTTTTCTTCAAAAGTTATGAAGACATACAGTGTTTGTCCATATCCAAAGTAAGTTAGTGAGGTGACACAGGTTCAGGTGAAACTCACAGTATAAGTCGATGAGAACACTCAAAAATTGTCCAAATAATTTATATTTTGCTGACAGTTGAACACTGCTATCCACTCTAAACAGCTCAAGAGCATGTAAAAAAGAGACTAAAACTCTTTAAATTGTTGATCATGTTGAAAACAAAAGAACTGTGACAGTGGCTGTACACCTAGTATGGAAGGAGGAAAAGTGGTTTCCAGGTGCAAATATGAGATGACTGGCCAGTACACAATAGCAAGGATTTCAAAATTTAGCATTTCTGCAGACATATTTTAAACAATAACTCTAAATTCCAGTTAAGGAGGACTTGCTTTGATGTATACGAAAAGAAATGCTTTGTGACATGATTTAAAGAAAACTCTGAATGTTAACAGGTGGGAGTTTGATTGTGTCTGCAGAACATTTTATAGTATAACATCTTATTCTAGAAGTTGTAAGAATGTCTATATGACCAAATATATCAGAAAAAAAATATTTTGAACATATCTTGCCACCAAAAGTGGCCAATAGAAGGCACTTACTGATGTTAAGTATTTCGCATATTTCACAAGCAATATGCAGAAGATTTCTGTTTCCATTCATCTTGTTTCACTCTATCTCGTGATTTTTTTACCATCCACTTAACCTTCAGTTATGGAACTCCACAGTCACTTGAGAGAGTCAAGATCTCTCTTTGACTCTTTTGGATCTTGATTCATACTAACCGTTGGGAGGAAAGGATTAAAAATAGACAATTTGGAGAGGAGTATGATAGATTCACTCAAAGTGACCTTACAGCTGGGAAGGCTAAAAATATCCATGTGGGCAACCTCACATATTTACTGCTGATTGTCCTCTTTCTGGGGAAGTGGAATTTCTGTAGAAGATAACAGAATGCTGTCAAACTCTTGAAAGGCACTCTTCACACTGGGAGAAAGAGAGATAAGGAACTCGGAGGTTACAGCAAACACGGCACTGTGAAGCGCTGTGTGTGTGCCAGGCGCGTTGAGGTGTGCGATCAGACTGAGAACGGCCCGCGTGCTTTTTGCCTCTGCTCAGATGGAACAAGCTCAGCAAAGTGTCCCGACTTCTTTTTGAAATCCTCCAGCCAGGGAGGTGATGGAATAATTCCATTCTTTTGCCATGGGTTGTTGTCGCCTTGGTAACTTTTATCTATCTGTTCACACACTGTCTTTGTCTGAGGCCTCATGTGAAAAGAAAGAGCAAACAGTCCTGAAACACTCTTCATTTCACTCATGATTTGATACACTTTCTCCATACTTTTCATATTTTCACTAGCATATCATAAATACACTTTCTATCACATTTCCACAAAATATATCCCTTTTGCTGGTTTCCAAGAAAGACTGTTTTCCTTTGCAGTAATAATGTTTGAATGAAAAATTCCATGCTTTTGATTTTCTCCATTACCTGGCCGTGAATCTAGTTGAGTTCTTTCCTCATTCAACCTCATTCTGCTATTTAGTAACAGAGTTCTTAGAATAGCACTGTATGTCTAAAATCCTGATCTCAGTGCAAGTGAAATTCTCAGTACAATTCCTTCACTAAAGCTCTTTGCATCAATAAATGCAGAAGATTTAGATTTCTAAATGTTGGGAGAAGGAAATTAGTTTTTATTTAGCTAAGAAATAATGTGGAAAATGGAACCTTTTGGGGTTTTTTTTTGTATGTTAGAAATGTCTGCTTGATTATATTGTATAAAAAGAGGCATAAAAAGAATAAGAAAAAATAGTTTTTCTTATTTAAACACAAAGAAAATGTGTTAATTTAATTTGTAATTATTAAGTTAAAGCTTAAAAATTAATAATCTTTCTGTCATAATATTAATTTTGATCCAGTGTACATTAGATCAAACCTGACATTAAATTCAAATCATATATGATTTTAAATACAAAATTAAGCATTTTCTATATAGAAATCAAAGCCAAATAGTACTAGAGTTCATGCTCAGATGAATGATAGGGGTATTTCTCTTTTGAGCACAACTAGAATTTTCCTTCTCACTCCCTTTGTTTTAAGGAACATCCCATACTTCATCTGTGTGTTACAAGAGTAAAGGAAAGGTTGAAGCTCATAGCATGAACACAAAGATTATTCTAGGTGATGAAGTCTTGCTGAAGAAAAATTACCTTTGGCTCTGACAGCTTTCTGAGGAGCCAATTTCATATTTCCCCATTCTACGTGAGAAAACGAGGATTGTGGTCAATTCTAACCAGTTCACCATTTTGATTGACTACGGGATGAATCATTTTACCAAAATGGAGAAGATGGTATAGAGGGATGAATGGGCACTTAAGGTTCCCAGAATGAAGTGAGAACAACCTAATGTAAGTCAGCTTTCTATATGAGAGAAATACATGCAAAATCACAGGCCTAAGAACTAACCACAAGGGTTTATAAGGCTTGAAAATAATTTATAGGGCTTGGAAATATTATGTAGATAAGAAATTTGGAAACATGAAAAAAACCCAAACCCTAGACTGCAGTGGAAGCATCAAATGACTGTGATTGCTTTATCCATAGTTATTCACACAGATCATTTGATTATAACAGCAGTTCAAGGAACAAATCCAGGAAACAGAATTCAGTCTTAGCTGAAGTGAAACCTCTCAGTAACATTAAATCTTCATGTGTTACTAACAGCTTATCACCTCTTCTTTTAACTGGAGAGACAAATCTCAGCTGAAAAAGGGCATGTTTTCTCTATGCCACTAATACCTGAAAACACAGAACTTCCAAAATGTTTTGAAGTCACTTATTATTCCACAGTCATAGAAGAAGAATCCATTGTCTACCTGTTTGTTTTCAAAAAAAAAATTGTGGAGATACCTAAGAAAGCCAAAATGTTTCAAAACCAAATTATATGAAATTTATTTTTTATATCAGTTTCAGAAAATAATGCTTAGTAGTGCTTAGTAGTGATTTTCCTCTAGCTAATTTAGCAACTTTTTATGGTCTGTATCCAAGTAAATTGCACTGCTGATGGTTCAAGACCTTATCTTGGACACTGAGTAAAAAATTTTAGAAATCATTAACCTCATCTTCTTAAAGTGTTTACATTTATGCATTATTTCATTTTTCCATCTTTTATTATAAAGCAGTACTGAAGGACGTTCCTGTTAAAACATTTGAAAATGTGGTTTTCAGCAGTAAGGCATGGTTTCTGAATATCAGATGAGGAATATAAAACTAAATTTTTGTATATCTTTGGCAATATCAAATGGTGGCAATAACTACAACACTGAATGTTGCAAATATTGCAAATATTTAAAAGTCTTTTTCAGTAGGCTCAAAATGGGGTTTTTTTTCTGTTTTTCCTTCTGTTTCAATTTTTTATATATAATTAAAAGTTGAACAGAGAAGAGTCAAAGTTTCATATGTAATGTACTTTATAAAATAATTTCCCTGAAGGGTATACTGAAATAATTAATTGTTTTCCAAATCTTCTAAGAAATGTAGTTATTCTTTTTAATATATTCTAAGAAAGAAAAAGAGAGCAATCTCAGTAAGTATTATGATTTATTTAAAAAAAAGGTATATCTCATCTTTATTTCAGTAAAAAAATACAATGACATAATTCAGCCACTTTGAAGAAAACATCATTGGTTTGAATACTCTAATATTAATAATCCCAAAATAAGTACTCAAGTATTAAATTAATTATCGAAACTGGAAAAAGATGCATAATAAAGTGTTTTTATAAGAAATACTTTGAACTTGGCAATATATTCATGTTTCCATAGTCTTCTAGAAGGAAAAGTCCCACCTTAGAACCCAGTTCTTGATAATAGTGGCATTTATTACTTCTGGTGTTGTAGTGGAAAGAGTATTTTCACTGAAGGATTAAGAAACCTGCTAATTATGGATTTTGCTAAGTACAAGCTTAGCATTAATTTGGAGTCACAAGAATGGCTTAAAAAATACTGCTATTTGATTGCAATAAAACTGACAACAAAGAGATTTTAAACCACCTTACTCATTCATATATATGAATATAATTTTAACATCAGAAATACCTAGGGAAAAAATAGTAGATGACACAAAGCAGAGAGGCATCTTCTTAAAATGCAATTAAATGGCATAATTTTTCTTATTTTACTGGTTTTATTTTTAGGTATGCTTGCCTTTAGCTAAGGGAAGTCAATGCAATACATATATAGAGAAAGATAAATAATAAAATTCTCTAAAACAGGAGATAAAACCAATGTTATGGACTAAAAGACTGATTGAAAAATTTAGGTATGTCATTTATAAGGACTCATCACACTTCTGATTCTTGGGGCAAAGAGGAGTGAGGTCACTAGAGAAGCTATCCATCAGTACAGCACTTTCTCCTGTATACTATGTGGAAGTCAAAGAACTGACAGACAAGTGAGAATATGCTGACTTCTGAAAGTGTTAAGCATAAAAAATATTGTTTTGTTTTTTTTTTTCCCTTCAATGTTTAATAAAAAGCAGCAGGAAGAAACTTGGCCTCAATACTAGAACCTACTTAACATAAGTTAATGAACTCTAGGTGTTGTTGATACAAGAAATTTAGCATAACTTCCATAATTTTATATTTTATTATTCTGTCTGTTGAAAATTTACTAATGTAGAATTCTTTTCAGCTATTTGCTAGCATTATTTTCATGACTAACAAAGTTCAAGGTTAAACTGCAATAACAGTAACCAAAATAATAAAACCACATAAGTAGTGATATAGAACTGATATAAATGTAAATGAGTGTTTCACATATTCTATAAGAAAAAGGTAGTGTTTTATTCATCAGTACTACAGTCTTCACAGCAGACAGCTGCAGCACTGTTCTTAGCTTATATCTCCATTTCTGCTTAGTTAAACTGTGCCTGTGTGGTAATAATTTCGGACTAACTAGTTATAAGTGAACCTACCAAAGTCACAAATGTTCAGTTAGGTCTCCTTCAGCTTACAATCATCTAGGGAAATAACTCAGCACACCAAGCATCCTTAATTTGATGCTGTGCTACTGTTAAACTACCTGTGTTACTCATGCCAAAGAGGTCAGAGGCACTCTATTACCTTGAATGGAGACCTACACTGTAAAATTTAAAGTCTGCATCAGTAAAAAACATAAAAATAAAATTAATAATTTTTTTTAAAACACATCTTTTTGCAGAATCACAGAACTGCTCATGTTGGAAGGAATCTTCAGAAGTCCTCTGGTCCAAATGAGTTAATTAAACAGGGTCACCTAGAGCAGGTTATTGAGAATTGTGTCCAGTCATGTTTTGAAACTCTCCAAGAAGTGAGGCCTCTCTGGGCAGCCAGATTCTACTGTTTTTGGAGTTTTTTTCAGGTGGAATGTCATGCTTTATTTTGCATCCATTGCCTCTTGTCCCATCAGTGGGGACTACTGACAGGAATCTGGCTCCTCTCACCGGGTATTTATACAAATTGATAAACTCCCCTAGGCCTTCTTTCCTCCAGGCTAAACAGTCCCAGCTCTCTAGCCTCTCATATGACCAATGCTCTGGTCCTTTAGTCATCTCTGGGGTCTTCTGCTGGATTTGTTTCATTATGTCCATATCTTTTTCATACTTTCCTTCCCCTCTTCTATCTCAGTTTAATTCCTGTAGTAAAACTTTGCTTCCTGGTTCTCCTGAAGAATCCTTCTAGGAAATATTGGCTTCTAATCCTAGGCACAGAAAATGCTAAGTCAGGAAAATTGTCTGAATAGCCATGGCCAACACTTTGCTGGAGTCCTCTGAGATCAATGATTAAATTTCCTGAACCCTATAGGGACATTCAGAGGAGACAGAGCCATTGCAGAGATGGTTAAATGAATTCTCTGAGTTGTTAATTGTAAAGAAACTGTTGAGGTTCTCAAGCATGATATTTTTGGTAGGTTAGGGTACAGCTCAACCAAGGATCTATCTGACACAGTTGCCATGGAAGTGTTGCAGAAAACAAACTGAACAAACAGTAAGAATTAATTTGGCCTGAAGACAGTTTTGAACATTTCACTTAAAATTCCATTTATGTCTGAAAATGGAGGATGGCAAGTGTGACACAAATCTTAAGAAAAGCCTGAGGTGTACAGCAAAGTAACTAAAAGCTTATAAAGATTAGTGGACACATGGGAAATTTTGATTTGTATTTAGGAAAGGCCAACATAGCTTCTGTGAACTTCTTCAGAAAATCCTTGAAGCTCTTTAAAGAGCTCAATAAATACCTGGGTATGAATGATCTGGCTAATAATAGTCTCCCACCAAATGCTTTGAGAAAATTAAACATCCACAGTAAAGGAGAAAGGTTTTTATAGCAGAGCTTCTGTCTTCACAGGAATGCTTATGACGGCACTGGGTTTTTTTCTAGCTTCTTTAGTTGAAAGGAACTATCTCTCCACGTGTCTTTTGTCCATGTTTCAGAGGCACTGATATATTATAATTTAAAAGGGACTTTCTAGATTTAGAAGAGATCCATGCAGAAATCAGTGAAACCCAAAATATATAATACTTATTCTGGGACATTAGTTTTTATTTATAAGGAGAGAAAAAAAAAAAGGTTGACTAAGCAGGGAAAAGTGCATAAAGCAAGAATCATATAAAAGGTTTTATGTTACTGATAATTTCCAGCCAAAAAGTACTTTTTAATCTTCTATTTCAGGAGCATAGTGAGACATTTTTATTTCAGGCAAAGGAGTATTGTGAAGATAACTTCTGTGCTAGTGACAAATATTCTGGGCACATGGGCTATTCAAAGCTCCAAGGTGATCAAAAAGTGATCAAAATACAGAGACTGAACAGCTTTTAAAAAGTAATTGTGCCATTACAATGCAAATCCTTGCAAATTTGTCACTTAGTTGAGCCACTCAGCCAATTAGAGTGTGAAGAAATATATCACTATTGAGAAACAGTTACATTGTAGTTTTGCAAAAAACAGGAATGCAGCATAGAGGCTAACATGCATGCAAAATCTAATGATGTTAGGAATCTCTATTAAAACAGTAAAAGAAATATCAATGAAGATTGTTTGTAGAACATTTTAAAACAGTATTTGGTATCACATCTTTATAGGTAATAGTTAGGTAGTATAATAAAGCCCTCTCATCACTGTTTGGTGTTTTTTCCTTAAAAATGAAAAGATTTTTGAATAAAGAAAAATAAAAAGCTAGTCTAACAAATAAATAATTTCACATTTATAAGTTGGCTTGGACAAATTCTTTCATCAGCAGTGAATTATTTGAAGACTTCTAGCTAAGCCAGAGTAATATTAAAAACCATTTTGACATTCAAATATATATTTATGTGTGTATATATATATCCGATAATGTTTAGCAGGGCCTTGCCTCTATGCTTTCTGCAGAAAAAAAATCCCTAATACAAAATAGAAATTACAGATATGTTGCATAATATGTTTGATCCTACTGATGCAAATGATGTGAATTCCATGAATTCCAGACAGCAAGCAGCAGGGGATTTAGAGCAGAAACAGGTACATGCTGTGTAGACCAAAAGTCCTCAGAGAAAATTTTGTGAAAGTTAATCTAAACAAATTCAACCATTTGATAGAACTATGTATTCTTCATAAAGGTTTCCCATTTATCTTGTATCATGGGAACTCTGTGAGTACCTAAGTGGAAGAACAGGTTTTTTTAATTTAGGTTCTCAGATTATTGCAGCCTAGTAAGCATGTAACCATGATTTAGACACCTGTATAGTGCAGAGTGTTGGAAGTGCATCTTTGAGTAGTGTTTGAGCATTATATGCATGGGCTTAAACACTGCAATGTATCTGTGATGAAATTCATCCCACTTTACTGCAGACATCTGCAATGAAGACGGGTACACCTAAACTGTTTGCACTCTCCTTATAGTCAATAAACAGAAATGGCCACTTTTGAGGCATTTTGTCTGACCTAGTTTGGCCATCCACCTTAAGCTGGGATGAATTCTTTTTGAGGTGACTTTATTTCACAGGCTGTGAAGAGTTTGCTGGTGAATGCACACTACACCCTTATGCTCACCCCACTTGGAGATGTTGCAGGCACCAGACACTCAGCCAGTGTTAGCTGGGATATAGATGGTTATATTGTAAATATCCACAGGGAAGTGTTTAATTAATCTCCCTATTTACTTTGGCATATTATTTACTTATTACTTAGGGATGTTAGGGATGTTAGGTGTACTCTTAGGGATGTTAAGAGCGTGGTCACCACCTCCAGTGAACATGACACAGTACTGCTTTCTGCCCAGCCTCTGGAATCAGAGAACAGGGAAGAGAAAATATAATGAGGGGTTCATGAGTTGAGATAAGGACAAAGAGATCAATCACCAAATACTGCCACGAGCAAAACAGACTCACACATATTAATTGAATTTATTCCTAACAATATCAGAGCAGGATAATAAGAAGAAAAAGAAGACCTTAAAACAGCTTCCCCCCAACCCTCCAGTCTTCCCTCCTTCCCAGCTCGCCTCCCCCTCCTCCCCCACTAGCAGAGAGAGATGGAAATGGGGGTTATGGTAACAAAACATCACAGGTTTTTTCACCTGCTGCTCAGGGAGGGGAGTCCTTCTTGTGGGGTCCCTCCTACAGGAGACAGTTCTCCATTAACTTCAATGTGACTCCATCCCATAGGTGACAGTTCTCCACCATGGGTTGCAGTCCTTCAGGCACAGGCTGCATGATGATGGATCCCCCACAGGTTCATAAGTCCTACCAGGAAATCTGTTCCAGAGTGTCCTCCCCTCTCCACAGGTCTGCAGGTCCCTGCCAGGACCCTGCTCCAGCACAGGCCTCCCACAGGGTCACAGGCTCCTCTCAGCCATCCACCTGCTCCAGTGTGGGTCTCCTCCATGGGCTGCAGGTGGATCTCTGCATCCCTGGGGTTCTCCATGGGCTGCAGGGGCACAGCTGCCTCACCATGGGCTGCACTATGGGCTGCAGGGGAATCCCAGCTCTGGTGCCTGGAGCACCTCCTGCCCCTCCTGCACTGACCTTGGTGTCTGCAGAGCTGTTCCTTTCATATATTGTCATTCAGCTCTTCTCTGGCTGCAATTACACCTGTGCAATAATTTTTTCTTCCCCCCCCTTTCTCTTAACTATGCTATCGCAGGGGCATTAGAACCACTTCTAACTGGCCCAGCCTTGGCCATCAGCACATCCTTCCTGGGGCCAGCTGGCAGTAGCTCTGCTGGACATGGAGGAAGGTTTTGGCAGCTGCTCATTGAAAGCACACCTGTAGCTTCCCCTGCTCCATTACTGAAACCCAACCATACAAACCCAGTACATTGCTCCACTCCACTGCTGCTGAGCTCCTCACAAGCCATTCATGTCACTGACTCCCAGAAGATTTTTTTGGGACACACAGCATTCTCCCACTGTGGCTGAAGCTTAAAGACTCCCACCCATTCCAATCACTGGCACTGGTATCCCTCTGACTCCTGTAGCTGATTCCAATATTGGCACCCAGGCCACACATGCTGGTTCTCCCAGTAACTGCATCTGCCCTTGCAACAGCAGGGCACATGGGATAGAGCACGAGATGATACAAAGATAACAAGGAAGAATTTAATAAGAAGACAGGACAGACTGTAATGATCAAACCCAGACTCAGTTAGACTAGCATACTGACCTCCATTTAAAACACAATAAATCCTTTTTATGTCTTATTCTTTGTGGTCTCATTTTGTTCCCTGCCCTGCAGATTGGCTTTTCCTCTGCACTGTCACCAACCCTATCTCCAACATGTTGTACTTAAATCACTTGATGGCAACACATCTTGCATGATTTTATCATGTAAAACTGGAAAAAAACCCCAAAATATCTTACTAGTATATTACATAGTCTTGAAATTTGAAAAAAAACTGTTCATTGCTTCAAACTTGACATGACTTCCTATTTTTGCAGTGTCTGTTCCTTCATGGCAAGAAGGAATAGACATTTAAACAGCATTTTGGGTACATGGCTTAGATAGAATCATCCTTTGCTTGGATTTACATATCATTCAGCCCTAGTCAAAAAGTTAATGTAAGCAACTAGAAATGTGATCTGCAAAAATGTGATGATATCTATTCTACAACTCATTGGAAGGATGTTGTTATCAGGAATTGTGAACCATGTGCATTTATACGTAAGGAGATGTCTTCAACAACAATGTACTCATTTTCCACAGTGGGAGTGGAAAAAGCCCCAAAATATATATTGTCAAGAAGAAAGTGTCGTACAGGGATATGTGTAGGTGTAGAGCATAGTAATGTATGCATAGATGTTTATGTCTGGAAATTTTAATTATGGATGCAAAAATTGATACTCTTCTTATGGAAAGATATACAACATTTCATAGCCAATTGCATAAGAAGATTTTAAAGAAAATATCAAGTCCACGAAACACTTGTTTCCCTTATTAACATTAATGTGCTTGTCTTTCTATTTTTAACCCTTTCTTTGTTTTAAAAGAATACTTTGTGATTATTATATGTGAAGGCTGACTAAAACTGTTAATGATAAGAGACCTGTAATATATTTCAATGTCATCAGCTGTGAAACTTCAGTTCGTATTAGCAGTATTTGGATATCTTCTAAGTATATGGATACACATAATTACAAGGTTTGATAATGAAAAAAGATTTTCAAAGGCAATATACAATATGTCCACCAAAGGCTCTAGAATACCAACATATTATTTCTTTCTTTTTCAGAAACTTTTACGCTAATTTGCATTGGACTAGCAGATTTTTACTTCACAAAAAAATCTCTTGTGAATGCAGCTCGCAAAACTTCTGAAACAGTTCATGGCTTGAGGATACTTTCTAGATACAAGAAAGTATCTTAGAAGAAAGAACTAAGGTAAATATTCAGTGGTCCTTACATACTTGGTAAGAGAAAAATGCTGCTAGAAAATCATACTAATATTGACGTGGAAAAACCCTGTGGGAGATAACCAAAACAAACCAAACAAATAAAAACAAGAAAACAAGCAAACAAAACCAAATAAGAAATCCTCACACAATATTGTATTGGTAAATATTTTAAGAGAAAACTGTTTCTTCAAAGCCTAGATTTCAAAATCATTAGACAACTTAGTTGATATGAACCTGTTTAGAACTAGCAAAGATCTGAAGGGGCATAAGAATTTTAGGGAAGGTGATCTAATTGTTTGTTCTCTTGCAAACAAAATGCTTGAATATGAGTGCAGAATACAATATTTGTGCAAAGGCCACTAATATACACAAAGTGAGCTTTCAGGAGAAACAACTTATCACAACATTTATCACATTTATCCCTGTCTTATATTTATCACTTCTGTGAAAACACATTTTTTAAATAATGAAAACCTTGATCTGACTTTGAGCCCAATTAGCTTCTGAGAGACTTGTTACATTGCTTCACTGAACTTGGTATAAACAATATGAGAATCAGTGTCTTTGCCTCTAGAGGTACACTCACAGTTTGTGCTATTCTTTGCTTTTATCCTATTCTTCAAGTTTTCGTCTGGCATTTTCTGAAATTGTAGATTTCACAGTTTGGGCACCCCACTGGGTTCCAACCTACCCCCATCTCTCCATGGGTGAGTGATATGGGAGAGTGATGTGACAGTAATGAAGCAACTTGTGATGTTTTTTAGGTAGTTTCCAGTCTAATGAAACTCCCTTTTAAGTGGTTTCCCTTATGTGCACTAACAGGTGTTATGGATGACTCATTTGTCAGTCTTGTCCAGAAAACCATGCTTTCTACAAAGTAAAGTCTGTGAGTAATCAACACAGAATTTTATTTTATGTTGTAAAGTCAGAATAAAATATGTAGACAAAAATTCATCTCTTAATTTGTAATAGTTAGCCCACACTTTAAAATGTGTAAATATTCTCATTAGTAGTTACTATTTATAACATATTCTTTGAAAACAAAATAATAACTTGTTTATTTTTATACATTTGGAAAAATTAGGTACTAAAAACTATTAAAATCAAATTATGTCCTCTTCTTTTTTTAATGTATATTTAGAGGCAGGAGTGGTTTTGAGAGAGTGAGAAGACAATTCACCTTACACAAGGAGAGGCAATTATCCCTTATGGATTAGACATGAAATCACTGAGCTACAAGCAGCTGGTGATGCATAACCATCATTATAATTCCAGACTGTTGTATCATTTCTCCTGGTTTTATTTAGCACTTTAAAGGCAGGATAAGATATTTTTATGGCAAGAAATTTAGTGAACATGTGGAAATTAAAAAAAAAATACAAGAAAGTGTACTATAATTTTAAACTGCATGATGGCTATGCACCACCAGCTGTTTATAATTCAGTGATTGAGAATATAATTGACAAGGAATAATTACTGCCTCCCTAAACAGGGTGAGGAGTGGTTTTGCTATGATAAGGTTGGAGAATTGCCATAAGAGGAAGGACCCAAATGTTTGACAAAAATAATTTTGACTTTTTCTTGTGTTTAATAGCTTTAACATTTGAGAATAAAGTCTGTTCTGGACTGTATATCTCTGCTGGTGTCAGTGGGTTTGCCTCTCTGTAATGGAATTTGAAAAAAAAAATGAAGTGGCTTTGCATACATAATTGAAGCAGTCAAAATATATTTGCATGATGGTCCAGTATAGCAATCAAATACCTTATGCTGTTGTTATGGATCAAGTGAGAGCTTTAGACAAGCCCTGCCTTAGGCCCAGATTTTGGCAGCAGCTCTGCTTAGGTGACCTGCACCTAAATCACTCTGGTTCATAAGCTCTCAAGAATGGCTGATCAGGTCTCTCATGAGTTATTTATTGAATAGACAAGAGATTAACAGACAAAAGGCCTTAAACACAGTTACTTACAACATAATATAAAACAAAAGAACTCCTAGTAGGTTACATAAAACAGTGCACAACACAAAGGTACCTATTTATTGCTAGCACAGAGATAGTACAGATTAGGAGTGAATGTAAGTTGCCACCAAATTGATGATGGTGTGCACAGAGTCCTTCCACGTAACCTCTGGAAGAGAAACCATGAAAGTCACCATGAAAGACTCCACACATTCCAGGAAATGTGCAGATTTCTGCTTTGTGAAAGTGTAGCTTTTATAGTTTGTAAAGTGAAGTGTCTGTCAATCAGAAATTCCATCCTAACTTCCCATATCCGCTTCCACAGCAAGATGCTCACTGTCAGCAGAAAGCACCAATCCCATGATGCCCAAATAACTCACTAGAAGGCAAACTGTCCTCCACCAGGGCTTCTGTGGGGCTTATATTAAAACAAGATGCCCTGAGTTACTGCACCAGCTAACAAACAATAGAAAAGCTTTCCTGTGGCAGGGGCAGAAGTCCTGCTACAGCTGTAACTATGTTTAAACCAGAGAGATTCCTCATAAGTCAATACAGAGACAGAAGGACATACGACATTGTGCAACAAAGAATTTTCCCGTTCCTTAACTGAAGAGTTTCTGGTTGATACTTGGCAACAAATTTTTCAGGAAAGTCAGAGACTGTTATGAAAGGAAAATACCACTGAATCATCTGACAGCACAATTTGAATAGTCATTGAACTAAGGTCCTAGGAACGTTTAAGTATTTGGCTAGATGTGTCATTTGGGCATGACATGAAAACCAAAGTGAAAACATTCCCTTGATAGTAAGTAAAAATACCTTATAAGTAATTTGAGTAGCTTGTAGACAAATGGCCTTTGGCATAAGGACCATGACCCAGTACTATAAAAGCTATATAATAACATTTCATACTCTTCTTGTGTTTAGCTTCCTTCCGTTTGAAAAGTCATATAGTGAGTGAAAGGTAGAAAAATACTAAATTCTTGCAAGTTTCATAGAAGTATATGGTCAGGTGAGGAGAAAAAACTCCAGAGAGATGTTTTTATAATTTTCAGATATTCCACTTGATAAGCATCACTGTATGATAGAGGGCCTAATTTGATTTATTTTCAAATTGTTATTCTCTTATTTAATCCTATTACAAAGTAATAATCTCCCTGTTGCCTGGTGTGTGTAGGCGAACACACGATGTATTATATGCCACTGGTCTTTCACTGATAATTTCATCAGTGTTTATATCAGTCAGCCCTTAGCCCTTTTTTTGTACACCTTTTTCTCCATAACTGGATCACTGTAGTTGCCCTTCTATCAGCAAGTTTTCTTGTCCCACAGGCTTTTTCTCTCAATTCCTTTTGCTACATTCAAAACTGTACCATGTAGAGCAACATTTGATCTTTAATATTCAGTGTGTAGCCTCTTAATTCTTCACACAGTACTGGAACCTCAGACCATTTTGCCATCAGTCAACTACATCTCTTTTTCAACATTACTGCATTCCAGTTATTTATTTGCCATTCAGTAAGTGCCCTAGATTTTTTTTTCTCTCTCTTTGCTTTATTACACCTCTCAAACAACCAGATTTTGGCAAGTTTGAAACATTTCTTCCTATAAAACTAGAATGCAGAATAACTAAACAATCCAAAACTCTGAAAAACAGCTAAAATGAGCAATACATGCACCAGTGTTTTTCACAGTAAAGTAAAAGTCTGCCTTTGCTAGGAGAGTTGTTTCCTTGGAGATTGAAAGAGAAATGTGATAAATAATTTCTTCAGGGATTTCAGCTCCAAATGTAGCACAGATAGCTCTGAGCTTTCATTAATATCTACATATGTGTATATGCACTATATGCAACAATCTTAAACTATATGTATAACTGTATACATAAAAAATATTTCCCTATTAGGATAAAATCTCCCACAAAGGCCTGTTTCTGAGGAAAATAAAGAACAGCACATGCAAGATGATAGTCATGCCAGTTTACTCACTAATAACAACCATTAGAGAACAGTATAAAAACAAATAAAAACTCTTCATGGTTATCATAATATTCCTTGCAATTATCACAACTAACTCACTTTCTCAAAGCTTCAGGCCACAAGAAAATTCTAAGTAAGAGAGATCAGTGGCCTAATGGTCACTTGCTTGAATTCTCTTATGAAGCAGCAACTGCTTATCTGGTCACAGTTTCATCACTACAAGATTATTAGGAAAAGCACTGGGATAAAAAGTAATAAAGTAAAGCCATTGACTCTCTTAGTTATGTAAACAGTTACATCATCAGTGATAAACATATTATGGTAAAATATGTTATTGTGGAATATATCAAAATAAATTTTTTCAGCTAGATCCCTAGCTGATCCCAAGAGCTCCTCAATATAGCTGAGGAGAGGTGATGAATACAGCTCTGGGGTAAAATTCAAGGTTTCATTTCACAGACTACTTGGCTTTTGAGCTGTAAAGAATAGTGCAGACTGAGCTGTTGTGGTCAACACAAACTGATATAAAAATAATAATAAGAAGAAGATCTGCATAAAGCATAATATGTAATCAAGAAACAGAAACAAATATGGTTCAACTCCATCTTCAAGCTGTAGCAATTCAAATACAATCCTCTTGCACTCTAGGAAACTGTTCTATTGACTTAATTGCTAGCTACAAGAAAAACAGTGGTCTTTCCAACATGACTTAAAATATTAAGCTCTTTTCTGTAGGGAATTTCAGAATTTTCTATGCTGTGTGTCTCAGGTGACTGGAAGCATCAGACCCTTTGTTCTCAACCAGGAAACCTGAGCTCAGAGACAGGTGAGAACTTAAATTCTTTTTCTCGTGCTTAGTGTTTTCGTTTACCTACTCCTGTTAGTAGATGAGACCTTGGACAGGCACCACAGACTGAGGAAGCATTTTGTCCATCTTTTAAAGATGTTTTTCCAAATCATGGCTAATATCTATTATTGCCGAGTTCTAAAAATGCAGTTGTAACGCTTTACAGTAATTAACTTTTTCATTCATTATATATTTTTGGTAAGCTGTGGCTGCAACTAGGATACTGTTACACAAAAATAAAATTTCTAAAATGCTATTTGTAAAAAAAAAAAAATTACATTGAAAAAAATTTACTCTTATCCTTATAAGAAATTTCTGTTATTAGAGAAAATATGATTTGATTTATATTTGCATTTTTGGGTTACTCAGTAATATTTGTGATTTTAAGATGTTGATTTTTTTCCTTCCAGAATATGTTCATAGAGAACAAGTAACTCTTCTGGCTTCCTTTTGCTTTCTAGCTGACAAGACTGCAAGGTCATACATCGATACATCATGTTAGCTGTCACAGCCTTACTTTGTTACCTTAAAGAAGAAGCTGGTGGATGGTGATTCTGTCCCAGTTGCAAGATGTTGATGCTTAAGATATTTTCTACATTATCCTTTTGGGAAATCATTCCTTTTATGTTTGGACAGTCTATGGTTCACTGCAAAATGCAGCAGGAAATCAAAGAACCTATCAAAATGAAGACAACCTACTGAGATTTATTAATTATACTTTCCCCACAAGACATCTTTTTGAGGTTTTGTCATCCTTTCCTATTTGCATTATAAAAGACATCAAGGACCCACCACTACAAGTAAAAACTTTAAAAGGTAATCAGATGGATATTTCAGAAGTCACCATTTTAGTTTTTATTCAGAAAACATAATAATAAGTGCATTGGGGAGGAACACGGCAGTTGAAGCAAATAAAAATGGGAAGAAAACCCAGAAAACATTATAATTTTGTTGCCTCCTAAGTCAGAATAAATTTCACAAAAACATGTACTCTGATTTATGCTCCTTTGAACTCAAAGCCAGAACACTCTGAATTGTGATGGGGTAACACAGAAAAGTATCAAATTGGCTAACATTTTGCCAGCCATAAAAAAAAAAAAAATATAAGAGAGAAGAGGTGCAAAACAAGCTGACACTGCTGATTCTCTACATTTCCTACCTTTGCTCAGATTTCTGAGGTTTCTGTTTAGCCATTTCTCCAATCTTTTGAGGTCACTCTGCTCTAGCTGGCAGCAAACCCATCTGGGTGTATCAACTACTCCTGGTTTTGTCTTGTCTGCAGACTTGCTGAGGGTGCATTCCTTATACCCCAGTGTTAGTGTCATTAATGTAGATGTGCAAAAAGAAGTGGGTTCCAGAAGGACTCGAGGGGTACATCACTAGTGACAGGTTTCCAGATGCATGCCGAGTTTCTGCTGATCAGCACCCTCTGAATCAGGCAGCTCAGCCACCTTTCAATGCACCTCATCTCTTCACTCACAGCTCTAGCACTGTGATGACATGATACACTTTGACACAGCCTCCTCCTCTGTTACCCATTCTAGTTTGCCTCTCTTCATGGTGCTGAAATAAAGTCTAATCCTGCAAGAGGGAAATGTTTTGCAAGAAATCAGCAAAACTACCCAAGTATATTCAGCATCCGTGGTTTTATGCATGCTGCAGAGACCAGGAAGGAAGCAGTGAGACTTAAAGGATATCTTGATTTATGGTGAAAATTCATGGTGGGTGTATCAGATACCATCTCCATTTTAACCTGAAATGAGGAATCAGGAAAAACAAAAGGGATGACAGCTCAAGTTTTGAGGCTAGAAGATAACCAGATGTCAGTAAAATTTCAGAGAGTAATAAATTCCATCACATTTACCTCACAGAACTTAGTAGAGTAGAATAAGAATTTGTGCATCAGAAAGAGATTGGAAGACAGGACAAGAAAGGTCAGAAGTCGGACAGGCAAACAGAAGGAAAAAAGTACAATTGAGATACTGCCTAGTGAGGAGTGACTGAATTTTAGGCTGTCTAGAATTCAGCTATCTAATGTATTTTAACATTAATGGATTTCTCAATTTTATAACTATTTAAATATTCTGCTGGTTATTTTTTATGAAAACATGGCAAAAGCTTTTATCCATCACCATATCATTTGTTAGTGAGACTAACCCTTGGTTAAGAAAGAGGGTTGATTGAATTTCTGGGTAGGAGTCTGGGCAGAAAGGAGTTAATGCATTGCTGCACCTCACATGTGGCTGACCATTCAAGTAGGCAAGTTAGCTCAGGATCTGTTGGGAAAGGAGGGCTGCACCTCAGAAAGGTATAGCGGCACCTTTCTGAAACCAGTTTTCCAGTTCAGTTCCACAGTGACCACACAACAAACAGCACAAGTGCAGAAGCTGGGTCAAGGAGTGATCAAGACCAATAGAGGGGGATCAAGACCACCAAAAGACCCTCAGAGCAACCCAACCCATTTCCAGGAAGGTCCAGAAGACTGGACTGCACATGCTCACTTATTTACATGAAGAGTGAGAATGCTAATCCCAGAGCAAGGAAGATTTACCTATAGGAAGGTGCAAAAAAAAGCCTGAGCACCTGGCACAACCAGCACCTTGGACACACGATGGGCTGGACCCAGGCTGGACCCAGAACCCGTGATCCCCCTTCCTCTCCCTTTCATCTTATATTTATTTTATTTTTATTATTATAGGGGTAAAATATATACCAATTTCCATGTCTAGTGTGCAGTTTGCTAAAAATTTTCTGGGGTTGTTTTGAACTCTTTTGGATTTCACCATTCTTTTACAACCAGGCACGTCTGCAAATCTTGAGTGCTCCCTTCTGTGTAAAAGTAAGTAAGTACGTATTTAATACAATAACAGTAATGAAGAGGCACCATCTCCTGAAAGGGAGGTACCAACCTGTATCAGCTGTGTACTGTCCTATAATATATATATTCTGTATAGCCACTTTAAATAATTGCTGAATCTCCTCTGGGTTTTTTAATGTCAGTACACTTCTACCTTTTCATAAGTAACCTCTAAAGTTGAAAGCCCATCAGTTACCATCTAAGTGTGTCTTTGTTCAAAGTGCCAAATTATTTGCAATGTATGCAGGAGAAGCTTCTGGAGAAGCTAATGATACTGAATTCAAACGTGAAACTAAAGGAGCAAGAACTTGCATCTGTCACCAGTCAAACTTCCAGCACATGAATCTCCCTTTGGATGATGCACAAACTCTTACAGCAGACTCTATGACATGTCAAGGCATGCCAAAAATCACCGTGACACTTCAAATATTTCTGCTCTCAGTGTTCTGAATCAAACAACTTTGTCCTTGATCTCTTAAAATTCTCCTTGCACAATTGACTAGTGATGGTTGCATCACTTTTCCACTACTGTCAGTTTTATTTGCTTAAAACAATCAATATTTTTAAATAGTACTTTGAGAGTCTTTCATGTTTTTTGATGGATATACGGTATCTAAAATGTGCTCTAAAACACCAGAAATCTGTCTGATTGCTTTAGTCTAGGAAGACACAGATATGTGAAGTGAATGAAAACTGACAAACTATATTCTTAGACCAGTACTGTAAATGAAAGAAGTAAGCATATCTGACACTTAAGAAAAAAATAAAAAAAAAAGAAAAGAAAAAAAAAGAGAGACACAACTTTTGTGGCTGCAGTCTGAGAACACTATAAAAGATCAAGAAATAACACTATGAATGTTAGATTTGAAAATTAATGTACCTGGTAAAGAATACTTGATCGTCTCTATTGCGCAGACTCAAAACTGTAATAATGAATTTACAAAGAAATCAATCTATTTTGTACTTTGGCCTGTGTTCCAATATTAGCATGGACTGCATATATTTAGATGTATTGTAAAATTTAATTATTGAAAATTCATTTCAAATAAATGGAAGGAGGAATGCCTACTAGATATCAAAAAATAGCCATAGAAATAGAATCAAAAAGACCCTATAAGTTTACTTTCCTGAAGAACTTCAAAGGAACAGGAAAAAAGCAAAAATCAAACAAAAAAAAGTAATATTTTATTTTTCCAAGGAAAATGGAATAATTAGCTGGAGTTGTCTGTGTGAGGTCTGAATATAAATCAGCATTGCTGTACACACACAATGTAATAACGAAAGGTTTATGGCACCAACTGACTTGATACTTTCTCATAAATTATATCCTGCATTCATTATGCCTCTGTAAAACTGTCATAAAAGGTGTGGGCCATTCATATTTTGCAGCTTTCTTACAAAATCATTAAGGTTACAATTGAAAAAAAAAATGCTTATTATGTCTAAGATGCAATATGTTGGCAAATGATTTACATTTAAATATGTTAATTAAAGTTGGGTATTTTTTATGGAAGACATTTTATTAAGTTTGAAACATCAGAATAATAAGACACATCTAAAAATAATTCTGCAAACAAGGAAATCATAAGTATTCAAGAGTTCATTTAAATTAAGGGGGGTCATTCTTTCTCTAGATATGAATGGTTTTGAAACTTGAGTCAATGGGCATCAAAGAAGGCTATAAAATTTTTATGAAACTTTGGTACAGATCTTGACTTAAAGTATTTTGGTTTTTCTTTTAAATTGCAGATATGGCAAAAAATATAAACATGAAAAAGGACTTAGCCATGCACTGTTATTATAACAAATCAAGTCAAAGATATTACTTTCATTCTTGATGTCTTCTGGATTTTGTGGAAAAAGAAAAAGTGTCCTAAGCTTTTTCTGTAGTTTTCTACATTCAGAAGTTATATGGAGTCAGGTTTTTGTATAATTTAATCAGTCTTAATTTAATATAGTTGTGGTCAGTATCATTATATATACCTTATATTTTATTAAGCAATAAGATGAAAACATTCTGTACAGCTGCTATGCAATCTTATTTTAAACATTTACACACTCAAGTCGAAAGATAGGAAGTTCAGGGTTTTTTTTCTTAAATTTTTATGCTCTAATTCTTCTTCCATTATCCCACAGTATTTTATAAACAAATTTCAAGTATTTTGGTTTTTTTTAATACATTATGTCACGTGTGTAACTAATGTGTCCCATAAATCCTCTCTATGCACCAAGAATGACTTTTCTAAAAGTGAAAATATATTAGACATAGATACAACAATAGATGTATTACTTTTCTTTACTATAAAAACTTAAAATCAAGCCTGTTCTATAGCTTGAATTGTTAGAAAAGTAAAGCAAACAGCAGTAAATGTACCGCAAAAAATGACAACAACAAACCCCGCCAAAAACCCCCAAAAAACAACCAACCAACCAACCAACCAACCAACTGGTAATTTTAGTTTCTTACTTGAAATTTCACATAGCATTTGCCATAACATTTGGAAAATTTACACTGTTTTAAAAAGATTTTTACAATTCCAGAGATGGAGTCACAACAATAGAGTCAAAAGCAACCACAATTTTTGTCTTGTTAATCTACTTATGACATGATTAGACATGAAGGCAAGGAAGGATAACAGATATATTGACAGTTTTTCATAACAATTCAGGATAAAATAATCAGGATTAGATTAAGAATTGAACCTAACATTCAGAACACCTGACCTCTTTTTAGATATTTTAAATCTAAACAGAATTAACTTCTAATTATAAGCATACACTGTTTAAATTCTAATTCTAAGTATACACCAAAATAAATGCTTGTGTGAAAAATTATGCTTAGTGGCATTTGATATCACTTGGAATTATGAAAGTGCCTTGAAAATCTACAAAGTGACAATCATATCTATTAGTCTAGCTTTTAATATTATGTATTACCTATCCTATATATTATCTATTCCTCTTACTGTGTGTCAATAAACAAATCTGTGAATGTAATGAAATTATAATAATTTTTTATCTTATTGCATTATCCTACATATGGACTTCTCACCTGACTATTCATTTCCTTAGCTGGATACTACAGTCAAAGTGAAAACAAGAGAGAAGCACACCTTTAGTTCCTCCACAGTTCTGTAAAACTTGCATCAGTTTTCATGGTTTAGGCAAACATGTTTCAAATACTTAAACTTAATATTTTTTTCTTTGATTTCCTAGACATTTTTTAAAATTTTCATATCTTATCTAAACCCCCACGTGATACAGACAACACCTTTTTGTTTGGTTTGGTCTGCTTTTGATCACATGCAAGTTAAAAATATGGCTAAGATCAAATCACTCATAATTTGTCAGGGAAAAATATTGAGAAAGCCCCTGACCTTTACTGAAATATGAAATTGGAAAACAGGGCATTCAAAACACCATGAACAAAAATAAAACCCAGAATTCCTATTTCTACCTACAGCATTCTAAAATACTGCTTTATGTCAGAAATGAGTACATGGATATATCCAACATTTTGCTTGGTTGATGACTTAAAAACGTGTATGGTCAAGTTTTTGGGGACTTCACTGTTACTGAGATTGACATGATAGAAAGAAAAACAGACAAAAAAAAAGATTTATCACTTCTCTTTATACAATGGAGTTTCTGGCCAGACATATAATTTTTTTCCAAACCCACATTTTTCTTTGTCTCTGTGTCTTTTTCTTTCTTCTGTCACTGTTAAAATAATCGATCTGCAGCAAAGATAGCAGGCTAAAAATTGCAGTGTCTGTCACTAGCCTGAAATCTTGCAGTATCCTCACATTTCATGCAATTAGGAAATTTTGGGGGTTTTGAGCATGTTCAGAGAGTTTGACCCATGATATACAATTGCAATTTGCAATAAATGCCTGGAAAACTTGGAATGTTCTTGAGATTTCAACATAAAAAAATACTTTGCCACATCTGTTAGTTTTCTGACCCTCTTTCTAGTGTGTCATATTTATACATGACAGAACAAAATTTAAGTCAGACATATTTTGTCATGTGCCTCATTGCAAGGCTGTGCAAAATGTGTGGTTAGAAATCTAATGTCATTTGTATTATCTCTATATAGTGGTGTATGTATTTGTCACAGAATACTCTCTTCATTTTCAATATTTGTTCAAGCAATACGAAAACAGTCTTTGAAGTGAATTGAAATTCATCCTGAGCTGCTAGCTTATATTCTTTAGAAAAATGCTTGCCCAAGGCATCTAGGGAAGGCTACAGAAGCAAGTACTAGGACTAGGTCATCTCTTTGCATAGTAAATGTCATTATACCAGTAAACATCTATAATATCCAAATAGAATTAAAAATAAAATACATAATTAATTTGTACTGGTAAAAATTCATTCTGAATTAGAATTTTTCCTTCTGGCTTGTAGTATGAAATGATCAGTTCTTAATAGAAAAAAAAAAAGCTCTCTTTCATCACCCCTTGAACTTTGTTTGAGATTGGCGTATTTCCACAAAACACTTCCAATTATTCAACACTTTTAGACAGAAAAATCATGTCCCAAAAAGTCTCTGGCGAATTCTAGATTTATTGCCTGTCTAGACCAGACAAGCTTTTTAAAGGAGGGATTAAAACTACACTCAGACGTGATGAACATTTAAGGACCTAGCTCTTGTGGAAAGAGGTTTTTGGTTTTTTTTCTGCTTAGTCATCTAAATTCTCTGTGGCAATCTTAAAGTATTAGGATTTTTATTTCCCTTCATGATACCTTGACATATATTTCTTTCCTGAAATATATAAGAATGTACTGCGTTCAGGTCAGGAAATTAAAGGGAAATAATGCTGAGAGTAGGAATTGTTTAGTTCACTGAGGCACCCATTCCCCAAAGACAGTTATTTTAAAATGAGTTTTAATTATTCATTCTAAAGCAGCCATCCAGTTCCCGAGTGTAGCCATAAAATATTCAAAACTTAGTATGAGGAATGACAAATGAAAGTCTTGTACTTTACTTTAAAAGTGTATATCTAACTTCAGAGTTCTTGCTGAAAGAATTACTCACTAGTTATTCTAAGGTATAAGAAATTATATACATCAGCTGTGCCAGAAGTATAAGAGGAGCCATAAGTCTTAACTATTTAGATATGAAGCTACTAATATAATTTCTTCCTGAAAGAAGTAGACACACAGAAGGGAGTAAGTATGTGCCACTCTGAGCATTTTCAATACTTTTATTACTAGATCAGATCTCTAGAACTTCTGAGATTTCTGATCTTATTTTCCCCTATCTCTGAGACTTTCATAAGTTTATTACCCTCTGCTTCTGCCATAGCTCTTGTCTGATGACAGAGGGATTGCAATCATGAAGGGCTTTTACCCAACAATAATTTTGCATTCCTGAGCATGAAAGGAGTTGAGTTCTTAAATCCAAATAAGTACCTTTTTTAGAACATGGACATGACATATGATTTCAGAGATATCTTGTTCCTGCTTTCTGTCCTGTTGAAAAACAGTTATTTTAATTATTTCTGATTTAAGCACAACAACAAAACACAGTTTTCATCTTAAATTTTGTGGAAATATGAAACAGGAAAAAAAATATATCAAGACAGTCCTTCCCACCAGTATTGAGAATAATTTGATTAAAAGCTACAAGATATTTTATGTTCATTGAGAGCAAATATTTTGCGTATGGGTTAACGTGAAATTGGATATTTTCAGTCTCGGCTGATGCTGATAAGAGCAGAAGAACAGAGAAACATTAGTGTTACAAGTTTAGCCATTCCTCTTTTCCTTTGCTTCCAGAGATGCATAGACCACTAAGCTGGAGTGATCACTATAATTCATATGTTCCAAGAAAATTCCAAAGAAACACTAATACAAGTAATAAGTTGTTATTTAAATTTTCTTATATATGTCTATACATGTATATAAATAGAATGCTGGTAACAAGGATTTACTAAGATCAAATCAGCTGCCTCTGCACATATGGATTAGTGTCTGGAATAAGAACAGAAAATGTCTCTTAATTCCTGCATTAAGATTTACTGTGTTTTGACAAAAAAATAATAATATTACCAGAAAACCACAAGAGTCACTCCTGCTATGGGCAGTAGGGGACAGAATAATTCAGGAAAGGACGTTCTTATTAATGTATGTCATTGAATGGAAAAGAAGCAACAAATATACAACTTTGCATCCCAGTAGTGACTTTCTAGCATATTTTTTACATAAATTAATATAGATGAAAAGGTATGACCAAAAATATAAATAAGGCATTTTTGCTGTGTCTCATAAATCTATTAATCAGTTAAACTAATTGAAAAAATAGTCAGGGAAATCTGAGTAACACACTTCCATCTAATATTGATAATGTGAGAGGATATTTTAGGTAGAAATATATCATCATGTTGATTTCCAGAAATTATTGCATAGACCTAAAGTTTTAATATATTGTTGTGAAAGTAAATTTTGATATTGTAATTAAATATTGTTTCACTTGGTGTAGAGAATTTTTTTCAGAAAATAATCAAAGGAATACAAACATACATAGTTTAATACATATTCTAATATATGAACATTGATTTGAAATGAGATAAACAAAATTTTAAATTGTTCTGACATTCTGCAAACTTTTTTTTTTTTTGGCACAGCATTATAATTTTTAAATCATGTGAATCCATAATAATTTTGCAATTACTATATGTAACTATAAATTTTCACTACTTGGAAATAACCTATCTTGCCCAGAGAGATAAAAGCTCCTCTTTGTGAGCAACTCATCAACTTTATACTGCTATTTACAAGAGTTTGCCTATTTCCTTTGAAACATCTGCTTATTGTTTTTCATTTCTTCCTTTATTTCAGGGAAAATATGCAATTTTGATGCAATGTTCCTTTTTTGTTTTTCTTCATCAGTGTTTCTGATAGAGAATTTTGGATACCTATATACCATTATTCTAATTTATTCTAAAAGAATGATATTAGTAGTAAAAATTATTTCAGCTTGCTTATGCACTAAACTTATAATTTAGTTTTGCTTTTTGCCCCTCTATTTCAGTGTTTGACTTTTTTTGTTTTGTTTTGTTTTGCTATATAGGAATATAAAATATTCAGTAGATTGGGCCATTGTTTTCTTCTTCATTTTTAATTCTAATCCTTTTTCTTAGTTTTAGCAATGAACCAGATTAATTTTGTTAAATGTTTTCATAGCTTTACTTATATCCAAGATCTTTCTCATCTTTCAAATCTTCAGCTCTGCAATAAGTACATTGCAAACATTCTGGAACCCTTTTACCCAAGTCCTTTTCTTCCCATACAATACTCATTGGGTATGAAGGGTGGATTTCCTCATGCACATGTGTGAATATCCCTGTGTCTGTGCTGGGCTGCCCAAAGCCATACAATGATCAGTTAATCCATGGGTCAACCATTCATTCTGTAAGAGATTACATCTCATCTTGAGATGCCTCTCACTCTAAAACAGACTGAAAAAATTAGCACAGAAAATTTGCATAATCATCATAGACTAAAAATAGCTAAATTTGGTAAGATGGAACCAATATATGGAGAAAGCAAACTATTACATTCAAACTCAAAGGAAAAACTGTCATCAATGCAGTTTCAACTATTCACAGCCATTCAACCTCTGTCTAAATCCATTTCTTATGTAATGTCTATACTTTGGTTATCAGAATAAACCTATATCCATTCAAATCCTCTGGGTTTTAGAGAGTCTAGACTGTAAGGGTCCAGGTCTAGACTCTGGACTCTTACAGAATATTGATACTTGAAAATCACAGCCCAAAATTCTTTATTGAGTGGTAATCTTCCTTAGGATTGAGCTCTTCCCTCTGCAGAACTTTTGGCCCAATATCAATTCAGTAAGACATTTCTGTACTTTTTACAGAATTGTAGAAAAGTCTAGGCTGGAAGGGACCTCTGGAGGTCAGCAAATCAAAACTCCAAACAAGCCATTTAAGTCAATCAGCTCATAAATAATCATCCACAGCCCCCGTTTATTTTGTTGCTCTGACTCACACTGTAATGCTTTCAAGAGAAATCAAAGCTAAACAAAGCCTTTGGAATTTATGCAGTTTATATTTATTACAAAGTAGTTAGGTTGCTATGCATAATAATCAATGCCTTCTGCATGTGAGGAAGTTTCAACAAGTTTCACTTCTTATAAGACAAAGTCTTCTGACCTTCCTCTGCCAGCTAAACTGTGTGTTTCTTGTGTCCTTTGTTGAGAAGGGCTGCCATGGAAGGCAGTCTGTCACCCTGCCTTACACATCTGCTACCCATTTTTGTATGAAGTTTTTAATTGTCCTGCTATGCCCAGTCCTGGAGGTGGTCAGCAGCTGCTTGTCACAGAGGCATTAAGAGTCAGTGCTTTCCGTGACACTAACCACATTTTCTCAACAGAAAAGGAATATTCTGTTTTGATGACCCCCGGATGACTTTATTCATTTTACCAGACATCACCTATCCTTAGCACAAAATGCAGATCCTGACCTGTACTGAAGGTTCTATCATAAAGGATACTTCATAAAATAAAAAGGAATCTACAGGCCTACACATGCCCCAGATCATCATGATTTTATTTTCCTTTTGGTAACCCAACCTAAATATTGGAAAGTTTTAGACAACTACATAAATCTGACCTTTTGAACCCAACCTATGGATTAACAACAGTATTTCAAAACAGTGCAAAATGACCTCTTGTAAATTTGATTTTTAAGTTTTTCTTTAAAGATTCATTTTGCTCAGTAATTTGTGACATAGCACCTTTCAGGACATAGAAATGCACTACTCTGACACCTACTTTCTGCAGAAAGTTTCTGGATGAAATTATTTTTATAAATGTAGCATTTTCATATTTTAGAGATAAAAAAAAATACTTTTAAGGTAGAAATCTTCAGCAACAACTTACCATGAAAAAATCCTAAGAGAACAAAATAGAAAAATATAAATTTTGTGTAGTTACCAGTTATTGTGCAAATGCAGTAGTTTCTAACAGATCAGAATCTAGTGTCTTTTGTCTAAATGCAGGAGTCTAATAAAGGGAGATTAGATTCATTTCAAAAAATGAGACTCAAATAACAATTTTTAAGTGCCTAATATGCTGAGTTAAAAATATCATGCTTTGAATTTATTACATGTAAAATAATTGAAGAACCTCAGAGGTATAAAAACATGGAAAGTTGTGTTGTCTACTTAATTATGGAGTCAGTCTTTGTGCAGATACCCATGGCACTATTTTAAGAGTAGCAATTTCATATAGACTTGAAATTGCTCACCTGTATCTGCTCAAGACCAAGACTATAGAAGTAAATACGCCTAGAAAAAAACATGGATTAGGAAAGGGATATCTTTTAAAAATTATTCGTGCTCAAGAATCTACAACAGAAATGAGACAGTGACCAGTGTTCTGATTCAAATGACTTTATAAGAGCTATTAAATTTGGTGCTGAGTCTAGCAAACCTGATAAGGTTTAACTGGGAAAGTCTTCCCAGTAGGGTGTTCATCTGTCCATTAATCACCCTTTACGTGAATATAGGTAAGTCATTCATGACACGCAGTGACTAAGGTTTTGATCAAGTGTGTTATTGATCTCACCATTCCATTTTAATTCTACACAACTCAAAACTACTGATATTACTTCAGCTTTTCTTTTGCCATTTAGTTATCTCACTAGAATTCAGATGATCAGATATTTCATGTAAGAAAAGGATTATAAAATATGACCCATCTTTTTATTATTTATTTATTTATTTTAAAACTGTTTTCAGAGAAGCATGATGGTTTAAGAAAAGGATTAAAGTAAGGAAATTTAAAAGTGAAAATAATAACTTGGTAACTTTAGAATCTCCTGACATGTGGAATTATAATGTACATATCTCAATGTAAATAATGAGATTCAATTAAAAACATGCTGATATATTTCTATATTTAAAGGAGTTACTCTAAATCTTTCTTGAAATTTGTATTTTACACTAAGTCTTATTTGTGGGGATGCCAAAATTTCTTTACTGTTCCCTTCTTATATCTTGTGATTTTTTTTTCCAGCTTACAGTTCAATTTTACATCAGGACATCTTTCACAAAAGCAAAGCTCTGTGTCATCTTTTGAGACTTCACATTTGACTTCATTGGCAATACAGTGAATTGTCCAAACTGTCATACTATGGCAATGACAAGAAGAATAAAATCTCTTCCTTTCTGACTCTCTGAGATGAAACTTCTATTTCCTAAGTTCTTTTTGTGCTATGTAGCACTCGATACATTCATGCTTTATAACTCTTATCCGTTCTTTTTCACAGTGAAACCATTGTCCTTGTTAGACACTTGCTTCTTTTGGAACATCATTCTCAAGCATGTACGATTAAAATTAAAAAGCCTCTTTTACTCTTGCCAGTTTGGGGGGTGTCTAACAAATAATTTTCATCCCAACTCTGACTATGCAAATTTGCACAAAAGAAGTAGTGAAAACAAGTTTTACCTGTGTTAGAGATGTTCTGCTTTCTAATTAACTTATTAACTCTGCTCCTTGATGCTATTGCTGATGCTAAAAATATCACTAGTATTGACTGTTTATCAGAAAAATTATAAATCTGAACTCTACATGTAAATACATGACCCTATTTCTGTATCTAAATTAGATTCCCCTTTTTTCATCATTAAGGTGCAGATTTCATTTCAAATTGAAGTACAGATTTATCTAGATCTGAACTAATGCCACTGCTTCATAAACTGTTAGGTCTAGGGTTTTTTACCAGGGTGCAAGTGTTCATCCTGGTTTTTAGATAAAGGATCCTTGGCAAAATCACAGAATGCTTGTGGTTATTTTGCTTCAAGCAGTAACAGCGACAACCTTTAAGCTCAGTTAAAGCTGTGCAGAGTGGAAAGAGAATTTCCAGGCAATCTCATATCCTTGTCTATGCCACAGGCAATAAGAAGTGTAAATGGGGCACTCAGCAAATCATCTAGTGAGCATTTAAAATAATTAAAATGTGACAAAGACTGTTTAGAAGATCTCAATTTATAATTTATATTGCAGTAAAAGTGAAAAATATTAAAACAGTTTTTCTAAGAGTAGTGTCACATGTCTCACAGATGTAAATTTTCTCTTTGTCTAACAACTACAATGTTTTTAAAAATGTAATCTGGGCAGAAATTGAAAAGAAACGCTGTGTTAAAGCTGTGTCATCACAGAATATAGCCTGAAAGCTAGTTTGGGAAATTGTGGATATTTGGAAACCTTGGAATATTTCCTCCATAAAGGAGATGGCAGAACTCCCATTTTTTAGAATAGCTGCTAACTTATATGCCTAAAACCCCTCAAATTGGATGAATTACTGTTTTGTAATATGAGGACTCTAGGAGACTGTATCAAACATAATCTACATGGAAATGCATTCAAAGGATGAAGGCTTTTAGACATTTCCTTGTTCTTTATGCTTTCATTCATCGATGTCCAACCTTTGTAAATCTTTATTTCTCTTAGGAGAAACCATAACGCTTTCTGGGGAAAATAGAAGAAGAAAATAAGAAAAGAAGAGAAGAAGAAAAGAAGAAAAGAAGAAAGAAGAAAGAAGAGAAGAAGAGAAGAAGAAAGAAGAAAGAAGAGATTAACGATACATTCACTTAGGTCAGAGCCTTGAAAGCATCCCCTGCTCTGGAAACACTGGGCAATGTGCCTGTGAACACCCAGAGAAGTCAGACCTTCTCAGTGTCCCAAGAAATTTAAAACTATGTAGTAGTGTAGACCATAAATGACTACCAACGAAACCCCAGAAGTGTTTATTTTGCCGAAGAAAGGTAATATACTTTGGAGAAGGGAAGGGAAGGGAAGGGAAGGGAAGGGAAGGGAAGGGAAGGGAAGGGAAGGGAAGGGAAGGGAAGGGAAGGGAAGGGAAGGGAAGGGAAGGGAAGGGAAGGGAAGGGAAGGGAAGGGAAGGGAAGGGAAGGGAAGGGAAGGGAAGGGAAGGGAAGGGAAGGGAAGGGAAGGGAAGGGAAGGGAAGGGAATCTGCACATTTTGAGTATCTTATGTTTGACCCAACTGCAAAAGAAGCCAACTCTTGTGTGTAAGTTCAGAAGCTTAAGCTTCAGTGAGACTAGTGTTGCTGAGAATGAGATGCCCAGAAAAAGATTTAAAATATTTTTTGCCATCTTTATATAGATGCTTTGGTTATTTTTTGCTGTTGTCATACCTTTGCTGTTGTTCCAACCTGTCCATATTTGATCAAAGAAAGATGGATCATGTTTAAAATCAAAATGGAGTTTTCCCCCATTAAGTCAACAATCTGAAGCCAATAAGCCTGCTGATATCCTTTCATTTCTGTCACTTTCCTGACTTCTTGTTCCCTTGTTTACCTTTTAAACTGTCTTTAATGAAATTACCTTCCTCCAAAGCGATTTGCTCTCATTCACAATGTTGAATCATATTAGTCCTTTTGCATACAGCTTCACATCATGCTATTCCAGAAGCCACCTTTCTCAGATTATTCAAGGCCTCTAACTCACCTGTTTTCTGAATGTTGTGACATCAAACTCAAATGGCAGTGAATGTGTTCTGAGTATGGCCGCTTCTTAGCTGTCATGGCATTCACTTCTGTCGAGAAAGAGATTAGACAAGCGTGAATTTTAAATACTTTTGAGATTACTATAAAATGCATGATGTATTTAAAGAATTGAAGAAATGTTGATTTTCTGCTAGTTGCAAACACCTGTCTCTGATGAATTTAAATAACTTTAATAGTATTTTTTTCTGTAAGTTAAAAATTATTTTTAAAAAATGTCTTCATGATTTTTGGGCTAACGTCAATTTTCTGTGCTCCACTAATTTTTACTATTACTTAAAACATTACTTTTGTCTTTTTTATTCTATAAATTTATTGCTCTTTCATTTTTTTCTTGCCAAATAATTCTTTGCAATTTATGAATTGAATCTTTGCAACATTTATGAACTTATTCAATTGCAAAAGCTTACCAAAAAAAAAACACCCAAAACTAAAACGAAACCAATGCATTGCTCAGAAGACTGTACTCAAGATCCTAAATTTTGGAACTACACTTGGTCTTTTGTATCTAATAAATTCTACTTTTTAAGAAAAACAGTGAACACATTGATTTCCATCACCCCCACTGTGTGCTAGTATTATCATGGACACTAAACTGTGGCTTCTTAGCGAGTTTTCATCCTCCAGTGAAGGCATGACTTGATTTACTGAACAAAATAAACCATTTTGTATGTGTAGGATGGTGGGAGCATGTGGACATTCTGTTGCTTCATCTCACTCTCTAGTTCCTTCTCGCTTCTCCTTCAGCATCTTTGAACTCTAGGACCATGTATGAGGCATTTGGAATTAGGAAGGTTGTTAGCCTGTTAAATTAACTTTCTTTCCTTTTATCTGTCTTCCTTTCTTTCTCATATGCCCTGTCCTTCTATCATTGCCAATTTAAACATGCAGTTTTTCCTCACAATGATGCCTTGTGCCTTGAAAAGCAAAATTAAGTGCCTTAAAATTAAGCCATTTAGGTTGAGAATATAACAGCTGGAAGAAACAAGCAGTGGACTAACAGACCAGTTTGCTCTCTGACCTGGTGAAAGGGACAACTGAGCTTTGGCTATCTAATTTACAGAGGAAGAACTTAGATCTGGCTAATGAGAACAGAGGGCATTGATGAGAAATTCCCGCTTATAGCAGAAACTGTTAGTTAACGAAACACTTAAAGAGCATAATCAGTATTGTATGATTATCAGATTCTATGCTCAGTTCTAAGCTACTTCAGCACTAAAAAAAAAAAAAAAAAAATCTGTACTGAAAAATTTGAAGTTCTCTGTCTCAAGTATTGTCTCATAAGCCATAGAAGTTTAGTTTGAAAAGAAGCTCTAGGCATCCACTGGTCCTACCCCATACCCTGCTCAGAGCAAGGGACAACTTTGAAATTACACCAAATTTCAAAGTCAGATAATGTTTTTCAGGATCATATAAAGCCAACTGTTAATATCTCCATGGATAAAAATTACATAAACTCACTGAGTAATTCATTCAACTGTTGGATCACCCTTATGCTAGAATTATTATTTTTAATATCTGATTGGAATTTGCCTTGTTCCAGCTCACAGTCATTGCCTCATGAGCTTTCATTGTGAACTTCTAAGGAAAAATTGGATCCGTATTCTCTATATCACACTACAGGCAGTCAAAGGGTATTCTGTCAAAATTCTAAAGTCTCTTGTGATGTTCTCAGGGCCTTTCTTGGTATCAAAAATTGTTGTTATCACATAGAAAATAAATAGTATCAGTTTAAAAAACAGATAAATCTTTGCAATGGCTCTGCAAGCATTTTGCACCTGAATTCCTAGCACATAATAAACCTCCTCAGATAGATAATATGGTTGACAGATGGATGTCTTGGTCCACTGTCTTCCATTGTTTTCTGTGCCTGATGACAGGTGGATCAGGCTGAAGGAGCTCTGTTTTTTCCTGAGGAAATTTGTTCATTTTCAGCTGTTCCCAGCAGCCTAGACCTACTTTGTTAATGCACACCTGGAAGTGAAGAAGGAGCCTTCCCCCTCATGCCAATTTTGGGGCCATTCATCCCAAAGAACTGTTTGAGTGCAGCCTCTAACTATGCTTTCCCGCATGCAATATTTCCTCTCCAAGATGCACTCCAAAGACTCTCTTCATTTTCTGCTTTCTCTTTCTTAAGTTAGAGTGTCTGCTTGCTTACCATGATTGTTCCATCACCCAATGGCTCAGGACCTGGACAGAGGCATATCCCTTGTGGAGCTACTTCTGGGACTCCAGTTGGTAACACTTGGGAGTGAGCACTGTGAAACATCATCTTTTTCCCATGGTTGTAAGGCAGACCAGAGTGCCCACGACCCCAGAGACCCTGTCAACTCATACAGAGCTCACATCTCCTCTCAACCTTACTACCAAATCACTTTACCATTCTCATGGCTGCTGCTGCTCCACAAGAAGTGTTCTGGAACCTCCCACCATGTTTTCTAGGGAGCCCATGTTCCTCCAGGTCAAAAACAGTTCAAATGAGTCAAAGATGTACTCATTTCTTCATGAGGAAACAGCAGAGGGATGTCTTCCTTTCCTGTCTTCAACAAAGACAAGTTAGTGTTTCTCAGTTGCTGTTATAGAAACATGCTAGTCTGCTCAATCTTTTGAATTTTCAATCCTTTAAAATTAATAATTTAATCTTTGCTCTGATGTCAGCAGACTTCATGACTCTGTAAAACATGTGTATGGGCCAACCAGACAATGTGGTTGAATTCATATTTCAATCATTTGAATTCCTCCAGAATTAACTGCACACTAGGTATTCACAGTTCTCACTCGATTCTTATATTTACCCATTAAAATAATAATAAAGAAATATATTGGCCTATTTCTTAGAGCTTGTATTGCACAATCCCCTCTGCATTTATCTTTTATATTTCTCTTGCACATCAGGCAATCATTTTCTCCTTTATACCCCTCAGAGCACTATGAGTGTAGCACTGGTTTCCACAAGAATTACATTTCCCACATATATCTCTACAGCATTATCTTTTTATTTATATTAATATTGTATTTTAAAATAACTCAGTTATAGTGTCCTAACTGGCATGAGAGTTTCCCTTGTGCTGAGGTTCACAAAGCAGTAAGAAAGGAGTAGAGTAGAGCAGTTCCCACCTCTCTGAATGTTTCTCCTGGTTAGACACATCCTTGTTTGGCAGCTCGCACGACCTCGATAATCATACAGACAGCAACTGCTCATTGTTCCTTTGCAAGGCTATACTGGCTCACTCAGAGCACACGGTGACAAAGATTCTTCTCCAGGTATGAAATCTTCTGGACTATGTGAGCAGCAGATTCAAGAAACATATTTCATTCTTTTATCTAAAATCGTTCATTTTACTAGCCACTGGTTTAGAATGCGGAAACGTTGGCAGGAATCCTCACACATCTCTGCAGTGGGGTATTTAATTTAGGAATTCTAAAGGATATTCTAAATTTCAACTAAAAGAAATAAGCAGAAACGGGTTCATTATCAAATACACAACCACATACATATATATGTGTATATATGTGAATATGTACAAACAGACAAAAGGCCAGACACAAGCTGTGCACTCAGTAAGGTATACATCACGTTGATGAATTTAAGCATGTTTTCAAAGTGCTTGTGAAACTTGTATTTCAATTCACTCTGCCATAAAGTAATTTATACACAGAAAGTCAGACTACTGCATGTTGTCCTGTTGTTTTACACATCTCCTGTTCAAAGATATGCTTTAATTATATTTTTGCATTTTTTTTAAATAATTTTGTATACATCATTGCCAGAAGGTACATCAGAAATTCCACAGCATATGATACATGGGGTTTTCTTTGCATTTTAACAATAATTGTGTTATCTGAAGCATTTTTAAAATTACGTCAGAATACAAGACTGATGTATGTGATGCAAGTTGACAAATGTTATTTGCATCTCAGAAATCAGTAATAAATGTGTTTCAGTAGTTTGTTTTGATGAACATGGAAGCAGTCCATTGTCCAAAATAGTGCATTGTCATGATTTAGCACCAAAACAAATCCTATCCTCAGCATAAGGTTACATTTTAAAAATCAGCAAA